>JAPPVO010000036.1:5918885-6205558 GCA_030407325.1 Camellia japonica
ACCACATATCCTTCTTTTAGCAACTCAATGGCACGGATGAATCAGTTTCGATAGTGAGGCCTTTGAACCCCTTCTCAAATGCTATAGTTAAGCCTCGGTAAATTGCTCTTAGCTTTGCCTCCAAGATTGTACATACATGAAGCTTCTCTTAGTAACCAACGAGCCAAATACCTTTCTCATCGTGGATAAGACCACCAAAGCCACCTTCCCTTGGGTCCCCTTTTGTGCTACCATCGGTATTCAATTAATAACCATATCATAATTAGTAGGATGAATAACAAACGGTCTAAACGCTTCTTTGATATTAGAAGCATATTTACGCAAAAACAAAATACTTTGATACCACTGAAGTTCAACATTTTCAAAAACTTTTTTGTTGCGATCTTTTCAAATTTGCCAAAGAGTAGAAGCAAAAAGAGTTGGACCTAATTTAGAAGAATGTTTGTTCTCCAGATTGATTCCAACCAATTTGACAAGGGAATGTGACGATCCCTAGACAGTCACTTCAAACAACCCAGGTTCCTTCAGATAACAACTACTTTAGGACAGCTCCTAAAAATATGGTCAATATCCTTCAATTGATTATCACATCTGCTACACTCAGCTGAGTTAGTAAGACCTCTATTAACTCTTAGGTTGTTTGAGAGTAGCTTGCCATGCAACGCAAATCACAGAAAGTCCTTAATTTTTTGAGGAAATTTCAAACTTCCACAATCAAAGCTAGTTATCAGTTTCTTTCTCTTGATTGGCAACAATTTCATACACTGAAACCGTGAAAAAACCAAAACAACAAGAACCATGCCAATGAAAGATATAAGGTAAGTAACATAATAGCTAGGTTAAGGTTACTTTGAGAGCAAATTCAACAGCCTCCCTAGAAAGTTTTGAATTCAATTTATTAATATCCCAATCACCTCATAATTTTTCGAGCACAACAATCATGTCCTTTTCTATAAATTTGCAGCTTCCTTGCGGATCACCTGATCACATGATCACATCAATAGTTTTTATTTTTTATTTTTGGGTGGTATCCAATGAATATATACATATCAATAAAAAAAATAAATGTATATATATATTCTTGAGTGGTGAAATTATTATATAAAATATGTTTTCACACATTTAAAACATCACTCAATTTATTTATAATAATTTGGACTGTTGCATGTCACACTACAGGAAAAATGAGTATTAGCGGCGTTTCAAAAACGCCGCTAAAAGTCTGAAAAACGCTGCAAAATGTTACAGCGACGTTTAAATTTTTCGTCGTTGATACGGCCGTCGTAATAGCTTTGCAACGTTTACAAAACGTCGCTGAAACTATTAGACGGCGTTTTAAAAAACGCCGCAAAATCTTTGACATCCGTCTCAACTTCCGTCCCAAACTAACGGATGACGTCATTTAGTGGCGTTTTTCAAGAAACGCCACTTTTTTTTATAAAAATTTTTATTTCAATTCCACCACCACCTATGATGCTGCTAAAAAAAATACCAAAGTTAGTGGCATTTTTCAAAAAACGCCACTTTGTTTTGTTTTTTTTTTATTGTTATTATTATTATGAAATGAAATATCAATTCCACCCCCCACCCCCACTATGCTGCTGCTGCTGCTGCTGCTGCTGTGCTGCACAAAAGAATATGAAAAAAAATACCAAGTTGGCATTCTCTGTTCATACTAGAACTTTGGAAACAAAGTCAAAGAATTTAACTAATTGCACATTTCATACACAAAATACAATCCAGGTTTTCAAACACAGAATTCCAAAACATTAAAAACAAAGTTCACTAGAACAATTACAACAAAAATACTCAAAACAATCATCAAACAAGCCTTTATCCCATGAAAATTGTGAAACTAAAAAGGATTATAGAACTAGCTGCCACAGCCTCCCTAATCGCACCTCTAGCCGCCTCTTTCCTCCCCTGATGTTCCCTTCTTTCATGTTCTTGGCACTGCCCAATAAACTCTTCTTGGATGGTTTCAGTAGGCTTCTCCACCACTTTCCACTGCCACATTCTTGCTCTCCAGTTTCTTCTTCCTGCATGATATCAAATGATGCTATGCTCTATAAGATGTTACCCATGTTCACCGTACCATTAGTTCATGCAAATGATAACATGCTTGAATATGTAGGCTCACTCACTAGATCTCCTAGTTCACCTTGAAAAGGGGAAACTATTTTGCTTGATTATATTC
Organism: Camellia japonica; assembly: GCA_030407325.1. Classification (NCBI taxonomy): domain Eukaryota; kingdom Viridiplantae; phylum Streptophyta; class Magnoliopsida; order Ericales; family Theaceae; genus Camellia; species Camellia japonica. The sequence goes on from JAPPVO010000036.1 coordinate 5,921,083, forward strand.
AACAAGAAATTAGATATATGCTTGGTCTCACATGCCACTGATTGTCCTAGAGATATATAGTTTAATTCCAGAGAAGAATTAATTTGATCTCTCCCTGTTTATAAATTGATTTTAAAATAAAATTTATAATCATAAATGACAACATAATAGCAGTTTAATGGGTACCCAAGAAACATTTGAACAATTGGACTGAGGAATTATTCAACTTCATCCAAAGAGAATTATCAAGGGTCAGTTAAGAATCTTCTAAACAAACTACAAATGGATTACCACAGGGACAGAAAGCACTATTTTTTTTTTATTTTTTATTTTTTGGATAAATCAGAAAGCACTATTTGCTAATGAAGAGCATGAATTTATGTATTTGATATTCTCAAAAGGATGTAAGCCCCTAAAATAATTAAATAAAGCATAATAATTTCCAAGGGGGAGAAGGACAACTTCCTCAAACTCTATCTTCAGCTCTTTGAAAGGAAATACTAGTTCATACAGAATATGCATATCTTTAGTTGCAACACTAGAAAAGATTGTGAAGAGTTGCTGTTAGAAGAAAAAGTAGGGAAAAAAAAAGAGACAATAAAGGAGCGTTTAACCTATAAACAGAAATCTTTCACACACAGGTTTCGCCACACTAAAATCAACCGTTGAAGTCTAGTTATGAAATGCAATGTAAAATCAACACCTCAACATGCTCTCTAAGTGCAAATGCACTACAATCTATTAATTGTTTTGTGTAGATGTTAAACAGTTGATGTTATGGAATCATTGGTTTTAGGCAGTTGTGTTTTTCATGCATGTTGAATAGAACACTAAAACTTGTGCAAATGATAAACATTCCACATATATATATGTTTTAATTCTACACTAATTTTCCAAGCAACCTCCATCTGTGCTATTCTGTTTCAGTTTTATTTATATCTACTTTTGCATTTCATGCATGCCACTTTTGCATTTCATTAGTTTAAACTAAGAAATGGATTAGCCATTCATTACACACTAACATGAGACGGTCTTAGGCTGTAACATGTCCCAAATTCATTGGGTTGGAAATTTTAAGGCCTAGTTCTTTGACTTGGAGATCATATGCCGAGCTTGCTTAACCTGACTACAGCTTACTGGAGATTTTCTTCTATATTTTTTTTGGAAGATAAAATCACAACTAAGCACTAGCAGAAGATGGGGCTTGTTGGTCTTCTTCCCAAGTTTCTTGTATATGAAAAAGTTTGAGTCTTGACTTTCAACTTTTAGACTGTAGGTAATGGTTAAAGGCCTGGACTATATACATATATATATATATATATATATATGCGTATTAATTAATGTTTTTCATGATTAGCATAATGATACAAAAAATTACTAGTTGATTGTTATTAAATCTAATGCATTTTTAACATTCACGCAGAGCACGTTGGTAAATAATTTTGACATAGTTGTCCAACACATGCAGTCAGCAGTGAGCAACAACCTGTAATAACTTTAGATGAAGAAGGTTCTAAAACATTGGAAATCCTAAAGAGCGTTGTTTATGGTGGGTTAATGGAATCAATGACAAGCCTAAGTGTTGTGTCATCTGCAGCTGCTGCAGATGCCACCAAGTAAGTTTTTCACACATTTTCCTTTTTAGAAATATACAGAGATCATCAAAAATATTCAAGGTTAATTGTGACTACTGTCATTTCAGCCAACACCCAAGATGAGACTTTAGTTCTATTGAGCAGCTTTTTGCAAAACAAAGGGGGAATCATTAAGATGTCAAAGAAGTAAAATACACAAGATAAAAAAGATAGATTGCTTAGGCTAAATATGAATTGAGACCAAAACTTCATAATATTTTTGTAAAACTTTTCAGGAATTTTGGGTGCTCACACTCTAGCAAAATCAATCATCACTTAACCCCACTTACAAGACATCAAAACCAGGAGGAATTTCCACTGCAATCTAGTGTATGGTCCTTTCAATCTTCCACTCAATATATTCCCATTTATAGTATCACGAAGGAAAATTTTCCTCTCTCCTTTGAAGTAGTATTCTTCTTCAAGGCCAATTTTCAGCATGTTCAAAGGTTCTTAGTTGCTTTCTAAACTATGCATACAAACTTTCCACATGTTCCCATTAGTGAACCATTTGCACATCGTGTGACAAATATAAAATATTCAATCATTCAAATGAACTCAGCTGTTTAATTTGTCAGGCTTACTGTCCTCTTCCAAGATAACCACTAGCATGTCAACATGGACAAATGTGAAATCTCATCTCCTCACGTTATCGACTGCACCGATAGTGTTAGAGATGTATAGTCCTCGCAACTAAAACTTTTCCACCTCCAAATTCTCTTTGCAAAAAAAATATGGTAAGTACCTCTAGCAGCAAGTCAAGATTAAGATAAAATCCAAAAATATTAGGCTTGACAATCAGAAACACATAAAATTGCATAAAATTAATCACAAAAAGTATCCATTCAAGAAAATAATAATCCAAAGCATAACTCAAATCTATCAAGAGCATTGGATATAAAGTGAACATTATTAAGAGTAAGTGTTTCATTTCTGTTTTCCATATCTCTCTCTCTCTCTCTCTCTCTCTCTCTCTCTTCCTGGTTGTTTTAGAATCCACTACTCATATGGAGAAATGAGGGAAGATGTGCTCTTAAAGCTAGAGTCGTGTTGTTGATATGAAGTGTTTATGTAGGAATTATAAGACCATATGCTAATCAAGTTAAATATTTAAATATGAAATTTCAGGAGGTGGTACAAGATAGCAGTTATTTATGAAGTTTAGTTTTGTCCAATAAAAAAAAAAGGTTAAGAAACTGAGTTGAATATGTTCTTCTTGATAATTGCTAAGGGAGCAACGGACTGACTACTCACGGGCTAACTTAAATAGTTGATGAAGTATGGAAAATTGAGGGGATCGTTGAGGTTTGTACCCAATATATGAATGGCTTTGCCATTGACAAATCATCCCAAGCATAAATTTTAGAAGACTCAAAAATGAAAATTTTGATATGAATGACTTAACTGGATGTGACAAGAAGATATTTGAAATGTGGCAGTTTAAAAGATGAATGATGGTTTATAGTGGAATGACAACATAGAAATCATGCATCCCCCCAAAGCTCTGTACTTAAAATGAAAAAGGGTGGAAAAGATAAAAATTCTTGAGTAGGTTATCGTGAAGAATGATGCCCAAGATCTGGTAGGACGTATCCACTGAAAACATCACCCTTGTTTTTGCCTTTGATTGGAGCTTCAGAGACTTGAGGCTTCTCACTGTCAATCTCATGCACTAACCTTATATTGACCCTACCTTGCCCTGCCTCAACTGTCATTCTAGTTTGGGCAAAATTAAAACACAATCAGACAACAGCCAGCAATCCCTTGTTTTCCTGTTTCAATGTGCTTATGTAAATTCACATGAAGCATTCCCATTTCTAGATTTGTGCCTTGACTAGGATATCTTTTTGAGTAAGCCTGGAGGTCAGACTACAAGAAGTGGGTATAGTTGGCCTTGTCTCTGGGTGGGTTTCCCATGAGGGCCCCTGGTGCGGTGCTTTTCCAAATATGGTTGGGCTGGTAGGATAAAATTGGCCTACTTCTAGGAAGGAAGGCTTGGGCAAAGGCTTGTTCTACCATGCTTCAGAGAAAATGTTAGAAGAGAGATAATCAGGCCCTTTAAAGACTGAATAACAGGAAAATTCATCGGGGTCTTTTAAGATTTGATATCCACTTCACATGAATACATGACAAATAACTGTTATTTTTGTCAGCACATCACTGCACTGTTGTTTTCTAATACGCTTTTGTTTTACTTCGAGTAAGGGGTTTTGAATTCAGTTGGTGCTTATTTTTGTCTCTTTGTTCGAATTGATGTAGACATTCTTGCGTCAAAAGGTCACCCTAGCCACAACTGGCCCAGCTTCTCCACAGGTGAGAAGAGAGCAGAGAAACTTTGATATGATCTATGATGATAAGGTGATTCCCTTGGAAAGAAGTCATCCTGACCAAAGTATCAAAGGATGGAAGGGCTCTAATTCGATGGGTTCAATTGATAAAGCAAATCCATCGAATGAACACTATCATATGGGAAATATAGGTTCCCCTGCGATGATGGTTCGGAATGAATGCAACAAACATGTGTGCCTGAGAACTTGTGACACAGATTTCAGCCTGGCAGATTCATGCCAAGAAGCCATAGGGAAATCAGAATATGCTTGTTCAAAGGTCAATGAGAATGCTGCCAGTGTTCGTACTCTACGTTATGCACTTCATCTCCGTCATCAGATGGGACTTCTCTCACTTGCTAGTAATTTGCATTAGGAAGTTTTTTATTTTTTTAGTTTAAGGCTATTTGGAAGTCATTCAATTGTTCTGAAAAGGAATTTTTTCTTTCCAGATGGCTACATGAGGAACAAAATTTCGTTAAAAAAAATAATAATAAAGTAAATATAAATGGATTAACCCTTGTCTCTTAGTTTTGATCACAAATCAAAAATGCTTATTTAACAGTTATATTATCACATGATATCACTGTTACATTCAATAATTACTCATAGATAACAGTAAGTTAAATTTTTAGTATTGTGCTTAAAAATCTATCTCAACTTTTAGATTCCAATAAGGAAACTGCAAAATCATCAATGTAGTTCAAGTTTCTGGAAGAATGAAAACAAAATAAAAATACAACCAAATAAGCCCCAATACAAAATGCTTATTAATTGGAGTAAAGCCATGCTAAATCAGATCAGAGCTTTCCCCTTGAGAGCTTATCATAGAAAGTGTTTCATCACATTGTACCTTTTTTCATATTAATAAATTAAAAATAGTCACCTACAGTAGTCTATGAAATCATCTTCAAAAACAAAACTTGTCATCCATGTCATGGGCGAAAATCTTACCTTATGCATTCACAAGCTAGCAATCATCCTTCGTGCTAGATCGTCTCTATACAGAGCAATGCATTTATATCAAAATTTCATAAATGTTCACAAGGTTTCATTATCACAAGCAAGTAATCATCCTTCAAAATGGCCAACATATAATATAAAAGCAACCAATCAGATAATCAGCCAACATATAATGCAAACAACTCCGCATATGATCGAATGAAGAAAGCCATGGTCATAAAAACATACCCAGAGCAATGTTCAGACCTTCCTAACAATGACAACAAAGCACAAATCCAAAGCGCAAATCCGATTGAGCGAGATCTGCAACCAAACAGAGCAGCAACAAACTTACAGATCTTCAAAAAAAGAAGAAGGAGGGGCCTAAACGAGAGGAGAACCAAAGGACCAAAATCGAAACTCACAAAATCCAAAGAGAGGAGAACCAAAATCGGAAGATAAGCGCAATCTGGAGAGCTTCAAATCTGCGACAGGTTCTGAAATCGACAGATTGAAATCGATCGAGAGTGTTTGAAATCGAGCGAGAAAGATTGTTTGAAATCGAGCGTTTATGAGCTTCAAATCGAAGGGTTTATGAGCGAGAGAGGGTCTGAGTTTAGAAAGTGAGACTGAGAGGGAGACTGAGAGTGAGACTGAGGGAGAGACGTTTTGAAAGGGCCGGAGTAGTGAACGGTGTTCACAAGTTGACCCAAACGGTGTCGTTATAGTGAGATCTGATACAACGTTTTTAAAAACGTTGTATTTAAATAATCTATAATGGCGTTTTTCATAAACGCCATAAAAGAAGCGTTGCCGTATCCCTCTTTTCCTGTAGTGTCAATTGTTAATTTGTTTAATAATCCATCAAGTCTCGGATCTTTATTATTTGTGTTGAAACAATTTTCTATGTAAAATAAACACTACAAAAAATTCGCTTTTTTGCGACGGTAAAATACCGTCGCCAATACCCAAAAAGCCGTCTCAAAAGCTTTTTTGTGACGGTAAATAGCTTTTAGCGACGGTAATAGGGGGGTCGCAAAAAAAGGGGTAGCTAAAGGTCTTTAGCGATGGTAAAACGCCGTCGCAAAATATTGGCGACGGCAAAAATGCCTTTTAGCGACGGAAAAATACTGTCGCAATTAATGTATAAAAATCTGAAGTTTTTGAGACGGCACTAAAATACCGTCGCTAATATGGTTATTTGCGACGGTAAAATACCGTCGCAAAAGGGTTTATTTGAGACGGTAAAAATACCGTCGCTAAAATGGTTATTTGCGACGGGTTTAATACCGTCGTTAATACTATTATTTGTGACAGAAAAATGTGCCGTCTCTAAAAATATTATTTGCGACGGTGAAAATACCGTCGCTAAAGGCCTTTTGTTTATATTGCCAATATCATTGGCGACGGCTACGCTACCGTCGCAAAAATCGGGTTCTAACAAAAATGCTGCAATAAAATTATTAAAAATATGCAAATTACCTGTATTAAATAAAAATAGCTAAAAAAAAATCGATAATATATATAATAATATAAAAATTCCTGTATATAAATAAAATTTCATCCATAATTAAAGTACTCTTCCATTCATAACAACACATCATCAAAATTATCCAACCACATAATTTGCATAATACATACATAATGTTGTTCACAAATCTAAATAACGTAAATCAAAAATAAAAGTTTTCTTCATAATTCTTCCGTGGGTTAAAAACAAAAGTTCGTTGCAATCTTCACACGGCTGCATTCCACAAGAAGCAAACTGCTACTCAGGAAATATCTGAAAATAAAAAATAAAAATAATTAATGACAATATAATTATGTGTTAATATTTTAATTACAAAAAAACATAAAAAATTAATTACTATATAATTACAAAGATAGTTAAGTAAATAATTTTGGCTAGATAGAAATCCGACCCTAACTCCCAAACCGGAAACCCATTCGAGTCTCGTCTTCTCCCACAAGTCTCTCGTGCCTAGGTGATCATGTGTGCCAAGTTTCGTGCTAAACCGACCCCTTTTGGTGATTTTGGAGCGTCAACACCTCGAATTCAAGTTTCTTAAGGAACTAGTTTGCCTAGACCGAAATACGGCTCTAACTCCCAAACGGGAAACCGATTGAGTCCTGTTTTCTCCCACAAGTCTCTCGTGCCTAGGCGGTCGTGTGTGTGTCAAGTTTCGTGCCAATCCGACCCCGTTTGGTGATTTTGTGGCGTCAACACCTCGAATTTAAGTTTCTTAAGGAACTAGTTTGCCTAAACCGAAATATGGCTCTAACTCCCAAACTGGGAACCCGATTGGAGTCCCGTCTTCTCCCACAAGTCTCTCGTGCCTAGGCGGTCGTGTGTGCCAAGTTTCGTATCAATCCGACCCCGTTTGGTGATTTTGGGGCGTCAACACCTCGAATTCAAGTTTCTTAAGGAACTAGTTTGCCTAAACCGAAATATGGCTCTAACTCCCAAACCAGGAACCAATTGGAGTCCCGTCTTCTCCCACAAGTCTCTCGTGCCTAGGCAGTCGTGTGTGTCAAGTTTTGTGCCAATCCGACCCTGTTTGGTGATTTTGGGGCGTCAACACCTTGAATTTAAGTTTCTTAAGGAACTAGTTTGCTTAAACCAAAATACGGCTCTAACTCCCAAACCGGGAACCCGATTGGAGTTCCGTCTTCTCCCACAAGTCTCTCGTGCCTAGGCGGTCGTGTGTGCAAAGTTCCGTGCTAAACCGACCCCTTTTGGTTATTTTGGGACGTTAACACTTCGAATTCAACTCTCTTAAAAAACTAGTTTGCCTAGAGTGAAATCCGTCTCTAACTCCTAATCCGGGAACCCGATTGGAGTCCTGTCTTCTCCCACAAGTCTCTCGTGCCTAGGCGGTCGTGTGTGCAAGTTTCGTGCCAATCCGACCCCGTTGGGTGATTTTGGGGCGTCAACACCTCGAATTTAAGTTTCTTAAGGAACTAGTTTGCCTAGACCGAAATATGGCTCTACTCCCAAACCAGGAACCCGATTGGAGTCCCGTCTTCTCCCACAAGTCTCTCGTGCCTAGGCGGTCGTGTGTGCCAAGTTTCGTGCCAATCCGACCCCTTTTGGTGATATTTTGGGGCATCAACACCTTGAATTTAAGTTTCTTAAGGAACTAGTTTGCTTAAACCAAAATACGGCTCTAACTCCCAAACCGGGAACCCGATTGGAGTTCCGTCTTCTCCCACAAGTCTCTCGTGCCTAGGCGGTCGTGTGTGCAAAGTTCCGTGCTAAACCGGCCCCTTTTGGTGATTTTGGGACGTTAACACTTCGAATTCAAGTTTCTTAAAGAACTAGTTTGCCTAGAGTGAAATCCGTATCTAACTCCTAATCCGAGAACCCGATTGGAGTCCCGTCTTCTCCCACAAATCTCTCGTGCCTAGGCGGTCGTGTGTGCCAAGTTTCGTGCCAATCCGACCCCGTTGGGTGATTTTGGGGCGTCAACACCTCGAATTTAAGTTTCTTAAGGAACTAGTTTGCCTAGACCGAAATATGGCTCTAACTCCCAAACCAGGAACCCGATTTGAGTCCCGTCTTCTCCCACAAGTCTCTCGTGCCTAAGCGGTCGTGTGTGCCAAGTTTCGTGCCAATCCGACCCCTTTTGGTGATTTTGGGGCATCAACACCTTGAATTTAAGTTTCTTAAGGAACTAGTTTGCCTAAACCGAAATACGGCTCTAACTCCCAAACCGGGAATCCGATTGGAGTTTCGTCTTCTCCCAAAAGTCTCTCGTGCCTAGGCGGTCTTGTGTGCCAAGTTCCGTGCTAAACCGACCCCTTTTGGTGATTTTGAGGCGTTAACACTTCGAATTCAAGTTTCTTAAAGAACTAGTTGCCTAGAATGAAATCCGTCTCTAACTCCTAATCCGGGAACCCGATTGGAGTCCGTCTTCTCCCACAAGTCTCTCGTTCCTAGGCGGTCGTGTGTGCCAAGTTTCGTGCCAATCCGACCCCGTTGGGTGATTTTGGGGCGTCAACACCTCGAATTTAAGTTTCTTAAGGAACTAGTTTGCCTAGACCGAAATATGGCTCTAACTCCCAAACCAGGAACCCGATTGGAGTCCCGTCTTCTCCCACAAGTCTCTCGTGCCTAGGCGGTCGTGTTGTGTCAAGTTTTGTGCCAATCCGACCCCGTTTGGTGATTTTGGGGCGTCAACACCTTGAATTTAAGTTTCTTAAGGAACTAGTTTGCTTAAACCAAAATACGGCTCTAACTCCCAAACCGGGAACCCGATTGGAGTTCCGTCTTCTCCCACAAGTCTCTCGTGCCTAGGCGGTCGTGTGTGCAAAGTTCCGTGCTAAACCGACCCCTTTTGGTGATTTTGGGACGTTAACACTTCGAATTCAAGTTTCTTAAAAAACTAGTTTGCCTAGAGTGAAATCCGTCTCTAACTCCTAATCCGGGAACCCGATTGGAGTCCTGTCTTCTCCTACAAGTCTCTCGTGCCTAGGCGGTCGTGTGTGCCAAGTTTCGTGCCCCAATCCGACCCCGTTGGGTGATTTTGGGGCGTTAACACCTCGAATTTAAGTTTCTTAAGGAACTAGTTTGCCTAGACCGAAATATGGCTCTAACTCCCAAACCAGGAACCCGATTGGAGTCCCGTCTTCTCCCACAAGTCTCTCGTGCCTAGGCGGTCGTGTGTGCCAAGTTTCGTGCCAATCCGACCCCTTTTGGTGATTTTGGGGCATTAACACCTTGAATTTAAGTTTCTTAAGGAACTAGTTCGCTTAAACCAAAATACGGCTCTAACTCCCAAACCGGGAACCCGATTGGAGTTCCGTCTTCTCCCACAAGTCTCTCGTGCCTAGGCGGTCGTGTGTGCAAAGTTCCGTGCTAAACCGGCCCCTTTTGGTGATTTTGGGACGTTAACACTTCGAATTCAAGTTTCTTAAAAAACTAGTTTGCCTAGAGTGAAATCCGTCTCTAACTCCTAATCCGGGAACCCGATTGGAGTCCTGTCTTCTCCCACAAGTCTCTCGTGCCTAGGCGGTCGTGTGTGCCAAGTTCGTGCCAATCCGACCCCGTTGGGTGATTTTGGGGCGTCAACACCTCGAATTTAAGTTTCTTAAGGAACTAGTTTGCCTAGACCGAAATATGGCTCTAACTCCCAAACCAGGAACCCGATTTGAGAGTCCGTCTTCTTCCCACAAGTCTCTCGTGCCTAGGCGGTCGTGTGTGCCAAGTTTCGTGCCAATCCGACCCCTTTTGGTGATTTTGGGGCATCAACACCTGAATTTAAGTTTCTTAAGGAACTAGTTTGCTTAAACCAAATACGGCTCTAACTCCCAAACCGGGAACCCGATTGGAGTTCCGTCTTCTCCCACAAGTCTCTCGTGCCTAGGCGGTCGTGTGTGCAAAGTTCCGTGCTAAACCGGCCCCTTTTGGTGATTTTGGGACGTTAACACTTCGAATTCAAGTTTCTTAAAGAACTAGTTTGCCTAGAGTGAAATCCGTATCTAACTCCTAATCCGAGAACCCGATTGGAGTCCCGTCTTCTCCCACAAATCTCTCGTGCCTAGGCGGTCGTGGTGCCAAGTTTCGTGCCAATCCGACCCCGTTGGGTGATTTTGGGGCGTCAACACCTCGAATTTAAGTTTCTTAAGGAACTAGTTTGCCTAGACCGAAATATGGCTCTAACTCCCAAACCAGGAACCCGATTTGAGTCTCGTCTTCTCCACAAGTCTCTCGTGCCTAAGCGGTCGTGTGTGCCAAGTTTCGTGCCAATCCGACCCCTTTGGTGATTTTGGGGCATCAACACCTTGAATTTAAGTTTCTTAAGGAACTAGTTTGCCTAAACCGAAATACGGCTCTAACTCCCAAACCGGGAATCCGATTGGAGTTTCGTCTTCTCCTAAAAGTCTCTCGTGCCTAGGCGGTCTTGTGTGCCAAGTTCCGTGCTAAACCGACCCCTTTTGGTGATTTTGAGGCGTTAACACTTCGAATTCAAGTTTCTTAAAGAACTAGTTTGCCTAGAATGAAATCCGTCTCTAACTCCTAATCCGGGAACCCGATTGGAGTCCCGTCTTCTCCCACAAGTCTCTCGTTCCTAGGCGGTCGTGTGTGCCAAGTTTCGTGCCAATCCGACCCCGTTGGGTGATTTTGGGGCGTCAACACCTCGAATTTAAGTTTCTTAAGGAACTAGTTTGCCTAGACGAAATATGGCTCTAACTCCCAACCAGGAACCCGATTGGAGTCCCGTCTTCTCCCACAAGTCTCTCGTGCCTAGGCGGTCGTGTGTGTCAAGTTTTGTGCCAATCCGACCTCGTTTGGTGATTTTGGGGCGTCAACACCTTGAATTTAAGTTTCTTAAGGAACTAGTTTGCTTAAACCAAAATACGGCTCTAACTCCCAAACCGGGAACCCGATTGGAGTTCCGTCTTCTCCCACAAGTCTCTCGTGCCTAGGCGGTCGTGTGTGCAAAGTTCCGTGCTAAACCGACCCCTTTTGGTGATTTTGGGACGTTAACACTTCGAATTCAAGTTTCTTAAAAAACTAGTTTGCCTAGAGTGAAATCCGTCTCTAACTCCTAATCCGGGAACCCGATTGGAGTCCTGTCTTCTCCCACAAGTCTCTCGTGCCTAGGCGGTCGTGTGTGCCAAGTTTCGTGCCAATCCGACCCCGTTGGGTGATTTTGGGGCGTTAACACCTCGAATTTAAGTTTCTTAAGGAACTAGTTTGCCTAGACCGAAATATGGCTCTAACTCCCAAACCAGGAACCCGATTGGAGTCCCGTCTTCTCCCACAAGTCTCTCGTGCCTAGGCGGTCGTGTGTGCCAAGTTTCGTGCCAATCCGACCCCTTTTGGTGATTTTGGGGCATCAACACCTTGAATTTAAGTTTCTTAAGGAACTAGTTTGCTTAAACCAAAATACGGCTCTAACTCCCAAACCGGGAACCCGATTGGAGTTCCGTCTTCTCCCACAAGTCTCTCGTGCCTAGGCGGTCGTGTGTGCAGAGTTCCGTGCTAAACCGGCCCCTTTTGGTGATTTTGGGACGTTAACACTTCGAATTCAAGTTTCTTAAAGAACTAGTTTGCCTAGAGTGAAATCCGTCTCTAACTCCTAATCCGGGAACCCGATTGGAGTCCCGTCTTCTCCCACAAATCTCTCGTGCCTAGGCGGTCGTGTGTGCCAAGTTTCGTGCCAATCCGACCCCGTTGGGTGATTTTGGGGCGTCAACACCTCGAATTTAAGTTTCTTAAGGAACTAGTTTGCCTAGACCGAAATATGGCTCTAACTCCCAAACCAGGAACCCGATTTGAGTCCCGTCTTCTCCCACAAGTCTCTCGTGCCTAGGCGGTCGTGTGTGTCAAGTTTTGTGCCAATCCGACCCCTTTTGGTGATTTTGGGGCATCAACACCTTGAATTAAGTTTCTTAAGGAACTAGTTTGCCTAAACCGAAATACGGCTCTAACTCCCAAACCGGGAATCCGATTGGAGTTTCGTCTTCGTCTTCTCCCAAAAGTCTCTCGTGCCTAGGCGGTCTTGTGTGCCAAGTTCCGTGCTAAACCGACTCCTTTTGGTGATTTTGAGGCGTTAACACTTCGAATTCAAGTTTCTTAAAGAACTAGTTTGCCTAGAATGAAATCCGTCTCTAACTCCTAATCCGGGAACCCGATTGGAGTCCCGTCTTCTCCCACAAGTCTCTCGTTCCTAGGCGGTCGTGTGTGCCAAGTTTCGTGCCAATCCGACCCCGTTGGGTGATTTTGGGGCGTCAACATCTCGAATTTAAGTTTCTTAAGGAACTAGTTTGCCTAGACCGAAATATGGCTCTAACTCCCAAACCAGGAACCCGATTGGAGTCCCGTCTTCTCCCACAAGTCTCTCGTGCCTAGGCGGTCGTGTGTGCCAAGTTTCGTGCCAATCCGACCCCGTTTGGTGATTTTGGGGCATCAACACCTTGAATTTAAGTTTCTTAAGGAACTAGTTTGCCTAAACCGAAATACGGCTCTAACTCCCAAACCGGGAACCCGATTGGAGTTCCGTCTTCTCCCACAAGTCTCTCGTGCCTAGGCGGTCGTGTGTGCCAAGTTCCGTGCTAAACCGACCGCTTTTGGTGATTTTGAGGCGTTAACACTTCGAATTCAAGTTTCTTAAAGAACTAGTTTGCCTAGAGTGAAATCCGTCTCTAACTCCTAATCCGGGAACCCGATTGGAGTCCCGTCTTCTCCCACAAGTCTCTCGTGCCTAGGCGGTCGTGTGTGCCAAGTTTCGTGCCAATCCGACCCCGTTGGGTGATTTTGGGGCGTCAACACCTCGAATTTAAGTTTCTTAAGGAACTAGTTTGCCTAGACCGAAATATGGCTCTAACTCCCAAACCAGGAACCCGATTGGAGTCCCGTCTTCTCCCACAAGTCTCTCGTGCCTAGGCGGTCGTGTGTGCCAAGTTTCGTGCCAATCTGACCCCGTTTGGTGATTTTGGGGCATCAACACCTTGAATTTAAGTTTCTTAAGGAACTAGTTTGCCTAAACCGAAATACGGCTCTAACTCCTAAACCGGGAACCCGATTGGAGTCCCGTCTTCTCCCACAAGTCTCTCGTGCCTAGGCGGTCTTGTGTGCCAAGTTCCGTGCTAAACCGACCCCTTTTGGTGATTTTGAGGCGTTAACACCTCGAATTCAAGTTTCTTAAACAACTAGTTTGCCTACAGTGAAATTCGTCTCTAACTCCTAATCCGGGAACCCGATTGGAGTCCCGTCTTCTCCACAAGTCTCTCGTGCCTAGGCGCGGTCGTGTGTGCCAAGTTTCGTGCCAATCCGACCCCGTTGGGTGATTTGGGGCGTCAACACCTCGAATTTAAGTTTCTTAAGGAACTAGTTTGCCTAGACCGAAATATGGCTCTAACTCCCAAACCAGGAACCCGATTGGAGTCCCGTCTTCTCCCTCAAGTCTCTCGTGCCTAGGCGGTCGTGTGTGCCAAGTTTCGTGCCAATCCGACCCCGTTTGGTGATTTGGGATGTTAACACTTCGAATTCAAGTTTCTTAAAGAACTAGTTTGCCTAGAGTGAAATCCGTCTCTAACTCCTAATCCGGGAACCCGATTGGAGTCCCGTCTTCTCCCACAAGTCTTTCGTGCCTAGGTGGTCGTGTGTGCCAAGTTTCGTGCCAATCCGACCCCTTTTGGTGATTTTGGGGCGTGTTAACACCTCGAATTCAAGTTTTTTAAAGAAATAGTTTGCCTAGAGTGAAATCCATCTCTAACTCCTAATCCGGGAACCCAATTTGAGTCCCGTCTTCTCCCACAACTCTATTAGCTTAGAATGCAAAAATGCAAATATACATTTTAGCTTAGAATGTAAAGTTACATTTTATACCTGATCTTCTGGTGGTGGTGTATATGGATTCTCGTCTTCTGCAGATTCCCTAAATGCCCGGTGGCCACTCGATGCATTAAGAGCCTATGATAGTCAATGCATAATGTGTTAATCATATTCGAATTTTATAAATAATGTTGTGTGACAATTTAACTATCAAACAATTTAATTTATATCGAACCTGTCTGTTAGGATCCACACTTGCCCCCTGTGACACAAAGGCCATCATCTCAGCTCTCAGCTGCTGTAAATGTGTAGAGAACTCTGCTCTCATCTCCTCCCTCAGCTCCTTCCTCAACTCATCCTTTAGCTCCGCACGAACCTACTGGGTGATCTGAACAATAGTCGATGGCTGAGGTGCTGACTGTGATGGCCCTGCACCATCTTTATACACTGCTCTCCGAGGCACAGTTCTCCCGTATGTGCGACAATATCCATGATTGTCATGACCTATCAACTCATGGAAAATGGCATTCCTAGCCTCCAAAGTCCGACAATCCTCAGGTAGCATAGAGAGTTGGCCATTAAACTCATCCTGTATTGAATAAGAAATACAAGTATATGCCAAATTAAGATGGTTAACACAAAAAATAAAAAATAAACTTTAAATACAATCAAAGGTGTTTGGAAACTACCAAGGTCTGGATAACCTCTGGGTCATCTGTTCTACGTGTCATAAGCCAAACATTAATCTATTATCAGTAGACTCTAATTGTATTATTATTTTTTTAGATAAATATGAAAATAGAAATAAATTAATCCAAATAATTTGTAAATATACAATGTTTATTTATATACAAAAATAAAACAGTAAAATATAAACCTCATGCCGTATCTGAGCGAAAGTAGTACGCCCTGTGGTATGAGCTATGCCGTGAGCTCGCCGATTTTTAGCGTTCCTAGTTGCAATTTTCTATAATAGGTTCAACAAATGTAAGTATATAAATATGATTTGTATGTTTACATATCATACATATAACTAATTTGTATACCTCAGCATCGGAAGTACGCCAATACTCCACAAGTTCTTCCCACTGGCTTGGCACAATGTGCAAAGGAACATCATCATTCAGATTAGGATCTTCACTTCTAGGCTTGAAATACTTACACTTAATCTTATTCTTGTGATCCTTCTATATGCTGTTACAGTTTTTCATGCAGATTGGCTTGTACTCCTCTGGACATATATTCAAATTGTCCTATAAAACACAATTTCAAGGTTTAAATAATAATAACACAATTTTGGAATTTAAATTTTGGACAAAAATATACTTTTACCTTCACATCCTTCCAGATAGCATCAAGAATATCATCAGGCACAGTGTTCCAGTCAAAAAAAGTAAGAGAAACAATGTTACCATTTCGCACAATAATGCCAAGTTGAGTAGTTAACTTAGACACGTTATCCCCTATTGGACAGTAATTTTCATCAAATTGTATGTCCAATTTGGTACCCGTACCCCACTCCCTAATGCCCTTGGCACATCCTCTACCACGCCTACTCGAGGTTGATGAAGAACTAACATGACCTGTGAGATACAATAAGAATAAAAATATGCAATGATAATAAACAAATGCAAATTTAAATAATGTCAATACAAATCAATTTCTTATACCTGAGTAAGGCTGTGAAGAAGTCGAAGGATCTGAAAAATACAATGAAAATAAACAAGTTATATGTAATGAGAACAAATAAATATATATTTAAATAATTTTCATACAAATCAAAGCAAATTTATATACCTGCGGATGGCTCATAAGCCGATGACTCTAGTCGGGATGATAGCTGCTGCGGTGCCACTGATGGTGGACGCACCGATGGTAGGCCTAGAGGCTGAGTAGATGATAGCTGGTGTGGTGCCACTGATGGGGGTCGATGCGGTGGCACTAATGGCCCCTCTGATGGTGCTCGCTGTGATGCCTCCTCTAATGGTGGTGCCACTGATGGTGGACGCACCAATGGTAGGCGTGGTGGCTGAGTAGATGATAGCTGCTGTGGTGCCACTAATGGTGGTCGATGCGGTGGCACTAATGGTGCTCGCTGTGATGCCTCCTCTAATGGTGGCACTAATGGCCCTTCTGATGGTGGTCGATGTGATGCCTCCTCTGATGGTGGTGCCGCTGATGTCCTCTTACGTACCACATCGGACATCATGCGCCGGGGATGATCAGGTTTCCTCTTCCTTCCCATAATAATCTGCAAGCAATATAACATTAATTAGAAACATAGATAATGGTTTGTCATCAACTATAATATGACATTAATTGAACTAATACAATTACAAAGACAAAGTAAATTAAGAAACTGATGATTAACTACAACCTTGGCCTTAAGTGAATTACTGATGTTGATTAAATATCAACCTATTTGAACATCAACTGTTTCCCCTTCTGCGGCTTCCCTCACCCAACCAACTTCTTCATCACGAAGCATTATATTTTCTTCCAATTGTTGGCTCATATATGGCTCAATTTGTGGATCAGTTGAACTCATATCAAATAAACCTCTTTGAGACATCTTCACCGCCACTTGCCAGTCTGGTTATAACGGGTCTGCAACATACCAAACTTGCTCTGCTTGGGATGCCAAGATGAAAGGTTCATTAGTAATTCGATCATCTCGATACAACAAATGATTGAAGTTGACTAACGTGAAATTGAAGATATCTTGTATCTTCCCGTGAATGTTGTCAATCCAATCACACTTAAACAACACATGCTTCTTCTCATTGGAATATCGAATCTCAACAATATCTGTCAATTGTCCATAATAGTACACAGACCCGACATGAGGATTCTTGTCTTTCCGACTAGCATAACTTATGGTATCTGCCTTCAAAGCTACACCACAATTTGTGTGGCTCGACGGTCATCCATGGCCTTTACTCGATACCGAAACCCATTCATTATATACCCGTTGAACCTCCTTGCCAGGTTATGAGGACCATTTGCCAATACAGTAATCTCTTCAGAAAATGTGACATCACTAGTCCTTCGCAAAGTTTGAACCTATTTTAAATAATAAAAATTGTAAAATTTAAAATATAGTTCGACTTAGGTAAATAGAATCTGTAGATTTAAATACATACATGTTCCTTGAACCAAATGTGAAAAGTTTCAAAATGTTCACGCCGAAGCTGATGATCGTCAACACGAGGCATTTTGACCTTAAGTTCTTCAAGGTGTTTGCTGTGTAAATTGAAATTTTATCAAAAAACAAAATTTGGTTCAAAATTCAATGAAACATAATAAAATATTGAGTGAGTGACATAACTTACTTTATGAACGGTTGAACCGCGGCTGTATTGAATAAGACATACCGATGAGTTTGTACCCAAGAAGTGTTATCAAGATAAAAGCTTGTGATTTCACCAACAGCACGACCCAAATTATCATCACCACTGTAGTTCCTCGTGGGTCGATTAGATTTAGTTTCTACATCATTGAGATATTGTGCACAAAAATTCATGCATTCTTCCATAAGATATCCTTTAGCAATTGAACCTTCTGGACGAGCTCTATTACGCACATATTGCTTCAAAGTAAGAAGATACCTCTCAATTGGATACATCCATCGAAACTGAATCGCTCCACCCAATAATGCTTCGTCAACTAGATGTATAGGCAAGTGCTCCATTATATCAAAAAAAGTAGGAGGAAATATTTTCTCTAGATGACAAAGTGTTACGGCGATACGATCTTGAATATATTGCAAATCTGTCGCACGATTGACTTTGGAACACAATTGTCTAAAGAAATTGCTCAATTCAATCAAAGGTTCAATTACATTCTTCGGTAACGATCTTCGAATGGCCAATGGAATTAGTTGTTGCATCAGAATATGACTATCGTGGCTCTTAAGACCCCCAATACTTCTATCATGTAAGCGCACACGACGCGATATATTGGATGAATACCCGTCAGGAACTCTAACTTCCTTCAATACTTTCAAGAACAAATCTTTCTTATCCTTGGTCATCGTGAATTGTGCCGGTGGTAAATAAGCTCTATTCGACCCTCTTAACTGCAAATGTAGGGGTTTTCTAATATTCATTTCTTGTAAATTACGTCGAGCATTAACACCATCCTTCGATTTTCCTGCAACCCCTAATATTGTCCACAACACATTATCACAAACATTCTTCTCTATATGCATCACATCGAGGTTGTGTCTAATTAGATTGTGCTCCCAATATGGCAGTTCATAGAAGATACTCTTTTTCTTCCAGCTATGGGTGCGATGTCCAGCTTTCTCCTTTTCTACTTGTCTCCTATGCCTCTCCTTAAGGTCATCCCTCTTGTATTGGGTTAAAATACCTTCAGATTCTAATTGTAGTAGCATCTCAGTTCCAGACAACAATTTTGGTTTGAATCTGACTTCCCGACTACCATAAAATGATACTTTATCCTTTCGGAATTTATGGCCATTAGGTAAAAATCTGCGATGACCCAAGTATGATTGTTTCTTACTATGCTTCAACCAACACGATGTAGTTTCTCTATTGCAACAAGGACATGCATATTCGCTTTTAGTACTCCATCCTGACAAGTTTGCATATGCAGGAAAATCACTAATTGTCCACAGTAAAGCTGCATGCATTTGAAACATTTGATTTGTTGATGCATCAAATGTGGAGACACCGTCATTCCATAGTTCTTTCAACTCCTCAATCAACGGTTGCATATACACATCAATCTTGTCACCAGGTCCTTTCGGGCCGTCAATAAGCACAAATAAAATTAGAAATGGTTGTTTCATGCACATCCATAGCGGCAAGTTGTATGGAATGAGTACAACAGGCCAAGTGCTATGAACTATGTTCATCGTCCTGAATGGGTTAAAACCATCAGATGCTAAGCCAAGCCTTACACTTCGGCAATCATTACTAAAGTCAATATTCCGACGATCAAAATCTTTCCATGCAAGGGAGTCTGCAGGATGCCTAAAGACACCGTCATTAGTTCGTTCCTCTGCATGCCATCTCATTAACTTAGCCGTCTTGGATGACATAAACAGCCTCTGCAACCTTGGCTTTAAAGGAAAATACCTCATTTGTTTTGCAGCTATTTGTTTGCCACCGTTGTGAGGACCATTTGAACCACCATCACCATTTGATTTCCATCTTGAACTGTTGCATATGACACATTTATCAAGATTGGCGTCCTCGTTTCGAAACAACATGCAACTGTTGGGACATGCATCCCATGTCTCATATGTGAAGCCCAAATCTGTTGTGACCTTTTGAGCTTTATAATATGAGTCCGGGAGTTTCACACCCAACGGGAACGCCTCATTCAATAACTCAAGCAACATGTCAACAGACTTGTCTGTCCACTGATTAAGCACCTTCAAATGTAGAAGCCGAACAATGAATGACAAATATGTGAACTTCTGACAACCCGGATACAATTCACTTTGTGCATCTTGAAGAAGTTTGAAATAGTTTGCAATCTCTGCATTTGGACCGAGCTGGGGTTCAGATGCATGGGGATCAGTGCTCTGTGCTTCATTACGTCAACACTTGTACCGGCATGTGGATTTCCCACAGCCCCTTGTATCATTCCAACCATATCGTCGCCAATGTCTAAATTAGCCAATGTTTCATTCCCTCGATTAGCATGCAGAGATACGTAAGATTCCCCATGATTAATCCAATGTTTGTACTTTTTAAAAAAACCATTCAAAAGCAGATGCTTCCGTACACCCTCTCGCACAAGATGGTATCGATTCTCACATTTTCTACACGGACAACTAATCATCGAACCTTCAACCCTATTGGTGTAGGCAAACACAAGGAATTGATCAATCCCATTAATGTATTCCCTCGACATCCTATTTGGCAAATCAATCCAACTCTTATCCATCATCTGTACTTCCCTCGACTATTGTTTGCAATCAAATCTAATCAAAACGTTCGACCGTAAGAACAACTTGCAACACAGTGAGCACCTTTAAAATCTTACAAGATTCTTACAAAACTGCAGTTATTTACCCCAGTATTCCTATGGCAGCAGAAGTTTTCAATTAGCCCAAGCACCAATAGTAATAAAAATAAGGAACATGTAACAAACGTAAAAAGTGAAAATATCTCCAAAAAAAAAAATTCAAACCATTCCCAAACATGAAACAAAGACAAAGAACCATATGTGTGTGCGTGTGTGTGGGGAGAGAGAGAGAGAGAGAGAGAGTGACCAACAGAAATTCAGCAAGAACTTGAAAGAAAATTATTACCCTTAAGAAATGTTGACAGCTACATAAATAGTTCAATTTAAACACACTTTGCGTAAAACATCATAATCACATCCAATAATCAACAATAACAAAAAGACGAAGAGCAAGGAAAACACAAAGTTTCAAAGAGCAAAAAGGGAACTACTCTTGTTACCTGCTCCTCCTGTTTGGCCTTTGCTGCTCTTTCCACTTCCACTTCAGCAGACTTTAGTTCAGATATATATTCATTAAACAAAATCTCCCTATCCTCGTGCTTAATAGATTTGTATCTGGGGTCGTTCCTTAGACTATCCTTCACCTATCATAACCAATTATTAAGAATTTTAAGGTATATTTGAAAAAACGAGAAGAAAAATAAAAGGACCTATATTGATTATTGAAAGGTTTTAGAGACCAAAGCATCCCACTTGTATATAAATTCGGCAAGATGACAAAACAAAAATTTCTTACCAGATTTATGTAACCCAATTGTGAACGTAATGTTTATTTAGAGAAGGATGTGACACAAAATAATAATAGGAAAAAATCAGTTTCAGGTTTTCTGAAGCTAATTATCAATCTTCAAAATCTACATAATTCAAGGTTTTTGCATAAATGAGGTGACATGAACATTATAGTTTCACCAACATGAATGCAAGAGTCTTGAACTTCAGCATGGGAAAACCAAGAATTGGGTTTACTTACAAGGATGACCAAATCCAAGATGTAAAGCAGTAAGTTCTGAACCAAAAATAAAACATTTTGATATCCTTTAAAAAGGAAAAAGAAAAAAAGAAGTCTTAAAAAAAAATAAGTCAAGTTGTCCCATCTATTATATATATATATATATAGATAGATAAAAAGAACTTTAGTCGAAGCAGTACTTCACTATGACACCAGAAGAAATTGTCAGACAGCCTTCTCTAATATATCAGACTTCAGAGCATAGGCAGAATCTTCTAGCGATTTCTTGGCAACACTTCCAAGCATGAGGAGTCTAACCATGGACGGAATGCATCTTCATAAGCCAAATTCTAGCACAATACAAACCAATAAAAAGAATCAGAAAATGCTACTGTCGAATGGAAGAAAGCAACAAACCATCAAAACTTATGTACTTTCATGCTTATATATGCTACTATAAATTATAATGGTCATGCGTCAACATGCAAATTCAAAATCATGAAATACCCAAGCAGCCCCATCCTAAATTCTTTTAGTGTGAAACATCAAGTCCATTGTTTATGGATGCAACACCTTTCTGTTCAATAAATTTAGTCATAAACTTCATAATTTCCACATTATGTTGTCTGAAGAATGCTGACAAGCTGAGAAACATGCGTGAGCCAAAAATAATATAAGAGCATGAACACACACACACATACATAAACAGAGGGGGAGGGGTGGAAATGAATTTGAGCTGTTATTTAGTTCATGGAACTGTTGTTATTGGTTTCACTTTCCAGTTTAGATGAGTGCTAACATATGGACTTCTATCAATGCATTACTTTCGAATTCTATCCTCCAACGGTTTACAAATCATTATTTTAGACAATTTCACCGAGTCAGCTCATGCATGGGACAACCTTTGTACCCAATTATTTTTGAATTCTATTCTCACTTTTTCTTTTTTTCGCTTCTTTCATTGCACTTTAACTCTCTGTTACATTTCTAGTGGAGTGGAGAAGGATTTCAAATTCACAATCAACATATCCACACACACACACACAAAAATAAATAAATAAAAATCAAATCAAGTGTTGTGCAAAATCCAAAAAGAACCATATAATTTTATCCGGCAAAACATGGTCTCTGTGATGGAAGGATACCCTACCCACTCATCCTTTTGTCACAACAAAATCTCTGGCACACACAGAACTAACACTACATCATAAATGATAGAAATTAAAGGGTCTAAATTATTAAAATAGTACAACTAGAAAGCATTTATAAACACCACACTTGACATCAAAAACATAAAAGCCAGCAGTTCCTAATTAAGCTCAGCCTCCCTAAAAGCATAATAACAAACACCATAGGTACAAACCAGCAAACACCTTAATAGGAACAAAGACAAGTTGAATGAAAATAAAACTAATGAATATCTCACCCTTTTAATGAATTTCCAGTTGACAGTCACTCGTCGCTCACACTTGACTCCAAATTCTCACCCTTAAAATGTTCAGTCGTTCACAGTCTTGCCTCGTCACTCGTCGTTCGCAGTCGTTCACCCTCGTTCTTGCCTCGTCACTCGTCGTTCACAGTCGATCGTCGCTCGTCGTTCACAGTCGCTGCCTCGTTACTCCGGCGAAGGCCGTCGTTCAACCTCCTTCACTCCAGCACTGAATGATTTTCATTTGAGGGTTTTGGGATTTAGGTTTTAATAGTTGGATCAATGGACTGGGATTTTGGGGATTTTGGTTTGGTGATTTTAGGGATTTTGATTTGAGGATTTTGGGGATTTTAGCATGACCGCGAATGGGAGAAATCAGCGGGATGTGAAATATTTGTTTTTGCGACGGCATATATACCACCGTCGCAAATGATACATCATTAACAAATTAAAACGACGTCGGTTTCAAAATATTTTTTTTGCGACGGTATTTTGCCGTCGCAGATGGTCCAACATTTGCGACAGTAACTATTTACCATCGCTAATAATACTTTTTGCGACGGTATACCGTGCGTCACAAATGTTTCTGCATTTTTTTTTACAATCATTAGCGACGGAGGTAATCCCCGTCGCAAAAGACCTTTTTTTCTCGACGGTAGATAAACGCCGTCGCAAAATACTTTTTTGGCGATGGCACATGTAATGCGTCGCAAAAAATGATTTTTTGCGACGGTAGTAACCCCGTCGCAAAAGCCTCCGTGTTATTTGCCAGGTTTTCTTGTAGTGAAATAACTTGAAACAAATCGAACAAATAAAAATAAATTACTTACAGAATTTATTTAACGAACTGAATAAGTACAAAAATAGATTAAGTCAAGTGTGTGACACTTTGTCCTTAAGACAGATTCGCCCCACTTCGGTGCTTACGGATAAATGGCGTCTATCTCTCAGGATACAATAATTTACACAGATTGTAGTAGCACTCCAAACAATCTGTATGGAGAACTAGAACCTGTGTTTTATACTCTCAGAATTTTCTCTAAAACTAATATGAAGAACATATGTATGCAAGAGAGCAAAATGGAAAGAAACAAGAAAATGTCAGATCTTCAACCTGCTAGAAAGGCCTTGGTATTTATAGGGCTGAACAGGTATGATTTTCAAATCGAACATATATGAATTCAAACAAAACAGGCGCAAAACAGTTTTAGATCTGTTGGAAACTGCTGGGCAGTTTTAAATTGGAAACTGCTAGGCAGCTTTAAATCTGTCTGAAACTGCTGGGTAGTTTTCAAACTGTTGGAAAATGGACTGAAAAAGGGCACTGTTTGGACAGAAAAATTAATTAATTTTGTTTAGACAGACGGTGGAGCGCATGTGTGTGGTTTAAGCCAAGACTCATTTTATCAATAACTCCTCCCTTCTACAAACTTGAAGTGCCCCTTGGGGCCCAACCCAAATATTCTCACCTAGAACTTATATACACACATAAATTCTCTTAAAGTTTCAATGTAAGACAACCATTCCAAAGGAATCCACATATTACTTCTTTAAGTGTCCATTTCATGAACCCAAAAATGACGTCAATTTCCCATTCATTCATAAATGGTTTTGATGAACCATTTTCACCGTGTGATTTACCATACGGTAAGGAACACATCACCTCTTTGGATCCATCCCAAAAGACATGTGGGCCCCATGCAAATTTGGGCTTAAAGTTAACCCAAAATAAGCCCATAAAAATCATAATTCTAACAACTTGAGTGTGGATAAATTTAAAAATAATATTTTAAGGATCTTTGGCATTACTCAATTGAAAATGAAAGTGGACATTTCTCTAATATTGCATTTAATATTTGAAAAGTATGAATAAGATTTTCATGCAAAATTTTAAATTATAAACACATATAGAAATTGATTTTGGGTCCTACTCAAATGTCTCAAAAATTTGCATGTGAAATTAAAGAACGGACGGAATTATTTGTCCCAAAAAAATAAATTTAGTAAAGTTGTTTTTAATAAAATAAATTTAGTAAAGTTGTTTTTAGCAAGTGGCGTGAAAAAAAGACAGAAAAAAAAAGTTTTTTGATTTTAGCAAAGAGTGAAAGAAATATAATTCATGCCTTGGCCACTGGGTGAGACAGTAAGGCCCTTGAAGCCATCCATTAAAATGGTTAGTCCAAGTCATGGTTAGGGCGATCAATGAACAGAGTAATTTGTGAATAGATTTGAGTTTGATTTAGTAAAAGTTTATTTAAGTTCGGTTCCTTATATTTTTTTTTGTGTTTAAATTTGAGCTTGAGTTCGTTAAATTTTTAATAAATAAGTCCAAACATTCTAAAACTCGACTCTTTAGCTGGCCCGTTTAAATGTATACGAAAAATAAGATAAATATATTATTTATATATTTAAAAAATATAAATATAAATAATAGTTAACTATAGATAGTATATTTATATAATAGTGATAGTAGATATTATTATTTTGATAAAATATTAATTTTTTTAGTATGTTTATATATATTGTATATATAAATGTATAATCAAAATTTTAATTATAACTTTAGTCTCATACGGAAATATGAGTTTATAATTTTTTTTGCTCATTAAAAGGCTCGTAAATAATCTCGAGCTCGAGTCAAGCCTAAGCCAACTCGATTCGAGCTCAATTCGTTAAATTTTTATTAAGTTCGAACTCAAATTCATTAAAATCTTAATAAATAAATCTAAACATACTAAAGCTCGTCTCGGCTTGACTTGCCTCGTTTGCAACCTTAGTCATGGCCAAGCCCATTTGTCTAAAAGTAGTAACTTTAAATAATTTATGAGCAATATTGTAGGTAAGATTACAAATGAATAGAGTCATTCGTGAATAAATTTAAACTTAATTTGAGAGCAATTCGTTCAAACTTAATTTGTTAAATATATTAATTTTTTTATTTTATATTTTAATTAAAAAATTATTAAAATAATTTATTTTCAAACTAGATGAATGCAGTAATAATTTGAGACCGAGTCTTGAAAATTTGTGGGATCGAGTTTTGAGCGATGTCACATTGACCAACTTGGAATCTAATCTTGAGAACTCTTTTCCCCACCCCTATACTTAGGCGAGGCGACTCTAGCTGTATTGAACACTCTGCATTATATCTATATATATTTATATATATATATAAGAATCACTAAAGGGTTGGTTTGGAAAGTGGGTTGGTTTTTTGACTTTTTAGTTTTTTTTACTATTTTAGTCTGGACTAAAAAGTTTGGTTTGGGAAGATTTTTTGACTTTTTTTTGAGAGAATAGTGTAATGATTATGAGTTAGATGTGATGTTTTGTTTGTTGTGACTAAAATAACCTATTTTGTCTTTTATGGCTAAAATAGCCAAAAAAAAAACCCACAACCTATCTTCCCAAAGTTAGTTGTAATTCGTTGTTTCTTTTTTATTTTTTTTATATTTTAAATAATTTATTAATAATAATCTATATATTGAATGAAAGTTTTTTTTATAATTACGTAAATATTTTTGGTCAATTGTATAAGAAAAATGCTTGGGAGTATTAAAAAGGGAGCACTAGGGGAGCACTAATGATGTGACAGTGGGTCCCGTCCACTTTCTATGTCTTTTTTTTTTTTGTCATTCCCAATGCATTAGTGCTATTAGTGGTGTATTTTTTAGTGGTCTAAATCATTGTTGATTATATAATATGTTTTTTCATAATTACACAAATATTCTTAGTTAATTATGAAACATGTTTTTTTCGTAATTACACAAATATTTTTGGTCAATTATGAAACATATTTTTTTTATTTTTTAACAAATTACAAATACACCCATAACGTTTGTTTAAAATATGAATTAGTCCTATAATACTAGAAATTACAACTATAATTTGTTATAAATTTTCATTTAACATAACACTCAGGAGGAAAAAAAATCAATTTTCCTATGTAATAATAAATTATTAAAATTATTTATTGAAAAATATTTCTCATATCATTCAAAACTATTAATTGACTTAATAATTTATTTATTAACAAAATGGTTAACTAAATTTTTTTTTTCATATCATTAAAAATGGTTAACTGTAATAATAGCCTATGGTTCATCTTTTCTTTCTGATTTTACCCTTTCATTTTGAATAATTTACTAATGATGGCCTATATATTGAGTGAATGTTTTTTTCGTAATTACGCAAACATTCTTGATCAATTATGCAATAGATTTTTTCATAATTACGCGGACATTCTTGGTCAATCATGAAGCAAGTTTTTTCGTAATTACGCAAACATTCTTGATCAATTGTGAAACATGAATATTTTATTTTTTAACAAATTACAAATTTACCCATAAAGTTTGTTTTAAATATGAATTGGTCTTATAATATTAGAAATTACAATTATCATTTGTTATAAATTTTCATTTAACACAATACTTAGGGGGAAAAAAAAAACCAATTCTCCTATGTAATAATAAATTATCAAAATTGTTTATTGAAAAATATTTCTCATATAATTAAAAACTATTCATTGATTTAATGATTTATTTATTAACAAAATGGTTAACTGAAAAATATTTTTATACCATTAAAAATTGTTAATTTAATTAATGATTTACTTATTAATAAAATAAATCATTTGTTATGCGAGTATTATTTATGTATAAATAAAATTAGTTATTTGTATATATATATATATATTCTTCTGCTTATTTATTAGTTCAGTTAATTATCTTAATAGTTTTTTTAACATGGGAGAATTATTTTAGTATTTATTTTATATTTATCTGTTAAGAAAAGTTACGTATCATAATTTTTCTTTTTTATCTATTTGGAAGAAATATTAAAAACTCATAAATTCATCCAAAATGATATAGTAATAGAATTGGAGTCTACATCATCAGGTGTATAACAAAACAAAAAATGATACATATTATACCACATAATTCTATCATATATCTAATGATTTGTTCTATTCAATTTCATAGAATAATATTTTAATTTTTAAAAAATTATCAAAATACAAACTTAAATATATTGCAATAATAACATGTAATGCCTGGACCTTTCGAAACTAATATATATATATATATAGATAATTTAGCTTAAAATTTTATGTTGTACCTTGATTCATTGAACATTCAGTCTAGTTGAACACTCACCTAATTCACTTTCTTCAACACTCAACCTAATCCCGCCCACGATCCTTTATTTAATGCTATATACTAGTTGGTTGTACACAAAAAACATATGCAATTCAAATAAGGAAGAATGTAAACAAATAATAAAGAAATTAGTATATAATAGGTATGTTTTTTAAGTGGTAAGAGTGTTTTTAATAAATACAAGGTCTTGGATTCTCAAACCTTGTGCACCACCTCGTTGTATGAAATTGGTATGATTTTGCAATTGATCAACAGTTTTATAGTTAATCTCAATTTAAATTAAAAGAATTTTCTTCATTTTTTTTATCATGCTAGTTATAAAAATAAAATATATTTATGTAAATTTTTGTATTTACATTTTATTTTTTGAAACAATGATATTAATGTATTAGAATTTTATTTTATTTATTTATTTGTGCGTGATTTGAAAAGTCTTTAAAAAAAAATTGAATGTCTACCCTATTTTTTTTTTTTTTTTTGAGTACTCATTGTGAACCTCCTGAAAAATATTCTTGAAGTCGTTACTGCCTATACCATTGATAAAAAAAAAAAAAAAAAAAAAATTATAGTTTCTGTAATATATTGTCAAGTTATTGATTAAAATGAAAAATGATATGGAAAACGGGGAGAGATAAGATGAAATTATGTGGATTTCTTGTTTTAAATATAATAATAATAAAAAAAGAATAAATGGCTGTAAACATTTGCAACTAAGAGCATCTCTAATAGAGTTCTCAAAACACTTACCAAAGTTATAATTTAGCAATAGTGATGAAAAGTGGGTCTTTAATAGCTTGCTATTTTACTTGCCAAAAATAACATATGTCATATATGTTCTCAAATTTGGCAAGTAAAATAGCAATTGCCAAACATGCCACATCAGTAAATATGAACATATTTATGGTTCAAAATTCAGTTAAAAAAACAGAATTGAAACAGTAGAAAATCAAGTAATTTTTCAAATTTAATTTTTCTATTTAATTTTTCAAATTGAATTATATTTAATTTTTTTTCTAATTTTTCTAATTTTTTTCATTTTTTATGTTTGTCTAGTCAGGAATAATATAAATATATAATTTTTTTTACAAATAGTTAAAAAAGTCATAAAAGACGAAAAATAAACAAAAATAAAATCACAAAAAAACTTATATCCAAACAATACCTATAAACTAAGAGGGAAAGTTGGTTGAGAATTGCCAAAATAGCAAGTGATCATTGGCATTGCTATAATTTGGCAAAATAACACTATTCATTGCCAAATTATAATAATAGCAATGATATTATAACAACAACCATTGGAGACGTTCTAATGCTAACCAAAAAGAGAGAATCAAAGAGGAAGAAAAACAAAATTGATAGTTTGTACATTTAGATCTCTTTTGGGAATTAAATATTTTAGTTAAAAAATTTTAAAAATTATTATAAATTGTCACATCATTCTTTTTATTTTTTTACATATTTTTTTGTAAAAATTTAAAAAATTATTAAAATAACATATTTCTAAACGATATTGAACGAAACTCATGATAGACAGAGTTTTAGATTGTATTTGGATAGTATATTTGTAAATTGAATTTTTTTTAAAAAAAATTTCTTTTAGGGACTGGATCTTGATGGTCTAGTTTGGCTCATTATGGGTTCATTTTTAACTCATGATGATAATTCGAATAGTTTATTTTGTAAGATCTATCGAATAAATTATTCATATTAAAAATCAGATTGAACATTATAAGTCACTTGATCAGATCGCATTTATCTTAGCACAATTTAAATGTAATCTGTTTATTTTTTTCAAATAAATTTGATCAAATTACTATTGATATCTTATTAACCTTTTGATAAGAATAATCTGTTTGAAAAGTCTAACAAAATAAATATAAAAAAATATTTTGGAATTCTAAAATATGAGCTCTAAGAGCATCTCCAACGCATCCTCCATAACTTCAAATATGGAGGATTTGTTCCTCAGGGCCGGCCCTGAGGGCAGGCAAGAGAGGCATGCGCCTTGGGTTCTCAAATTTGGGCTAAAAATAGGGGCCTCCAAATATAATTTTGTGTTTTAGATATAAAAAAAAAAAATCAAATACTATAGGCCCAATTGAACATGAGACCCAAAAAAAAGCAATAAGACTAGATTTTATTTTTTTGTAAGTATTTGTAATGATTGCTTCTTATCTTAATATATGAAAGTAAATTTTTATTTATAATTTTAATGATTATATGTGCAAATAAATTTTTTTGTAGCTATAAACAAATAAAAAAGTTATAACTTATCGTTTTATTCATAATTTTTTTTTTCAATGTAAGAGGGCTCAATTTCCGAAGTGTAGCCTTGGGCCCCCTAAATCTCAGGGCCGGTCCTGTTGTTCTTCAAACCCATCCTCTAAATCCATCTCTATTTTGGGAGGAGGATGAGTTGATCCTCCATATTTGAAGGGAGGATAAAAAATAGAGGATCCCCTCCAAAACACTATTTATTTTATATTTTTTATTATATTACAAATAACTTTTAATATGTAAATTTAATTTTTATAAAATTGATATCATTAAAAACTATGAAATAATACCTTTAAAATGAGTATAATATTAAATATATTTTACAAAAAGTTCAAAATTAAATATTTGTTAATGAACAAATTTTTTTTACTTTTTGATGAAATTTTTTTCAAGAGAAATCTTTAGAGAAGAAAATGATGATTAATGTTTAAAAGAAAATGTCCAACAAATTAAAAATAAATAAAAAATTGCAATAGATAACACCCATCCGGAAAAAAAAATAAAGGTTTGTGATTAAAGTTTGAATAAATAGTGACGTCCTCTATATTTACTTTTTGAATAAAAAGATTTATTTTCATCCTTTTGATGGGTGGATTGGGTTAGAGATGTTCTAAATGAGCTCAAAGGGTGATCCCACTCCATTGATGTGATGGTTTTGACTTTATTTATTTATATATTTTTTATCATTGCCACATTGTTAGAGTTCTCTTTATGTTATGTTTGGTTAGGAGATTTGAGGAAGTATTTGGAAAGGGAAATAAAAAAGGTAAGTGAAATATGAATAAAATATACCTATATTTTATCTAATTTTACACACTTTTTTCATTTCTCTTTTCAAATCTCTCCCCAAATCCATCAACCAAATATAGTATATTCAAAATTTATAACTCTCATCATTGTTAAATAAGGGTTGGTTTGAAAAGTGAATTGACTTTTTGACTTTTTTATTATTTTAATTTGGACGAAAAAATCTCGTTTGGAAAGAATTTTTTGACTTTTTTAATTTTTTGTGAGAAAAATAGTATAATAATTATACATTGAATGTAATATTTTATCTTATTAAATTAAAAATTTATTTTACCTTTTTATAATACTCCAAATTCAACTCAACCCTTCTCCCTAAATGAAGCCTAAATATTTCGAATAGTTGAGATGGTACTAGTGGTGGGCCCATAAAGCAAAGCAAACTGTATTGTATTATTGCTGCTCACCAACCGATAAGAAAGCTGACCCTTTCATTTATAAATCTAATAATTGATACAGTAATGGTAGATGGTCTTAATTTTTGTGATTTAAATAGTTTGAATTTGTTAAAATGACGTCGTTTTGAGTATAAAACAACATTAAAATTGTCAAAATGACATTATTTTGACAATTTTAAGTTATTTAAGCCACAAAAATTAAGACCCCCAAATATTTTTCTAATTGATAGTGATAATTTGTAGATGAGCTAGGCCTTTGACAGTATTTGTTTGCAGTAATGGTAGGAAATGGACGATGTGCATGGCAACCGACAATTCCATGGGCCAAACCATAGTGCTGTAAATTTCACCAAAAAAAAAAAAAAAGAATATAAGACATGTGATGCATATTGTTAATTAGGTCCCACCAAAATGATGGGTCATCCTTAATTGCTTAACCGGGATTAGTTAGCCCTACTCAAACAACTCTTAGCCATTGAATTGTTAGATTTGTACGGACTTCTAATACTTGGAAACTCTCTCCCAAAATTCTACTCATTAATAATTGTTTTTGGGTAAGTATTTTACATTGCGTTGTCTATCCAAAGTAATTATTGAATAGTTCTATAGGACTATGTGGCCTTACTTATCTAGTGTTTCAAATCAATTATTTTAGTGAAAAAATTTATGAGTGGAATAAGTTGAATTACCTTTATTAAGTAGTTAAAATTATTAATTAATTATATTAAGTAAATAATATTATATATGTGTGTGTCAATTTTCGACTACATTACCAAACAGGTACTCAGCTAGAGAGCACCAGCAGAATAGATTAATCCTGAACAACCTGTCACAGAAAGATAAGATTCCGGCG
Source organism: Camellia japonica (assembly GCA_030407325.1). Taxonomy (NCBI): domain Eukaryota; kingdom Viridiplantae; phylum Streptophyta; class Magnoliopsida; order Ericales; family Theaceae; genus Camellia; species Camellia japonica. The sequence continues at coordinate 5,953,117 of JAPPVO010000036.1, forward strand.
GTGGTTCGTCCACCCGGGGGTACTCCGACGATCAAGTCAGTTATCTCTCAAAGATAGTAAAAGTGCTTAACTCACTATTCAGAATACAAAAAGCGTACCTTAGACCCACGATGGTACCTTACTTTTATAATCAACATTGACCTAATCCCTGTAAAAACCTAGCTTCAATAGACTCTAGCTCAATGTCCATCCAGGACTTTCAAATAGATAAATATAAACTCCCTAAGAGCTTTATCCCTATCCTGGTTGAAGTCCTCCCTCATTCTAGGACTTCTTATAACTTATCCGCTCATCTCGGATTCCGGTATCTCCGCAGATAACCTCGGCCTAGCCGAGATTACCTTGGCGTCAAGTCAAGGACACGTGGCACCTCGGCTGGCACTTCGGTGCAACCTTGGCCGGTACTTCGGTGCAACCTTGGCCACGTGTTTGCTATCTAAAAAATGTCCCCACAACTGCCTCATAGGTTCTATTACCTCGGCATCCTGAGGTGATGGAACCTATATCATTTGAACCCATAGCACGTTGGCTAATCTTGCTCTGTCATTTGTTACCGAGGTCATCATTTGTCAGCTCCATATGACCAAGACCTGTAATTTGTTTTCATCAATACTTTAGAACAGTTAATCAAGTTTGTTTAAGTGATTTAGCCGAGATCGCCCCCTAGCCGATGTCTTTGCTTCATTAAATCAAGGACTCCAAGAGTTTCATCACACGTATGAGCTGTCACGCACAGTATTTCAACCGTTTTTACCACACGTCTCTTCCCCATTGAACTGTACCTGACACGCGCCATTAAGTCGTGTCATATTTACCTGCGCCGTCTGACAAGCACGTCATCCAAGGCACATTCATTGTGATTTGCCGCCCTTTCGTGTTTTTTTGACAAAACTCCACTTTCTCTATTCACCGCTTCACTTTTGCATCTTCGTTTTCGTTCAAACATTCTCTTTCTAACATTCATCTCCCAAATCCTCCATTTTCGTTCTTGAAGCTTTCTGCAACTTCTTCATTCTTCCCCTCCGGCGAGGCTTTCGCTGCACTTCTTTGCTCATTGCCACCGTCCTACACTGGCGTACCTCACATCGGCCTTATCTTCCTTGGTAAGCCACTGTTTCTCTTATTTCAATTTCTTGCTTTCATTTTAAACTGCTATGCTTGTACACTGCCATGGTGTTTTTATTCATGCTCTGAATTTGTTACTTGTGTGTTGATTTCCCCATTCATCATCAGTTTCATGATTCTGGTTTTGTACCATCTGTTGCTGAATATACACACACTATTCACATACTCGTTTATTTCTCCACTAATCTTGGCCTCGCACTTGTGTACACACTTTGTCACTGTGTTCTTGATAGTTCATCACCGTTCTTGACTTTGAATCATATTTTTGTTTTTGTTTTCTTGCTATTTTTTCCAGATTCCTATCTTTAATCCTCCTGTTTTAGTAACTCTAGGATTGGGATTTGCCTTAGAACTCCAAACTCTAGGAAAGATTGAAACAAATTCTATTTAGATCCTAAAAAACCCTTGCCCCAGCATTCGTTTAGGTTTTGCCGAGGTCCTTAAAACCTTAACAAACCATTTCCTCTTGCAACCCAATACTCTTCCCCTTAAGTCGACGTCATGGATATGTGGAGGTGGAAGGTAGACACCCCAATTAAGCTAGAATATTTCAGGCAGGAGTTTGCCATCCCTGCCGATGTCCACCTCAGACTTGTTGGGGAGGAGGACTCCATCATGCCTAAGGACGACTCCATGCCCTTTCCAGTCGTAGCCTTCGTAGAATGTGGACTTAGGCTTCCTCTCGATATTCTTTTCCGAGAAGTCCTAAACTACTACAAACTGAACCCAATGCAGCTTGCCATTAACTCCTACCGAGTTATCAATGATATAATATCCTTAGCCAAAAGAGAGAATGTTAGGGTCACCATTGCCGACATCCAGTACTGCTACACCATGTGTGGCCTTAAGTCAGAAAAAGGCTACATTTATTACCTTAAGCCGAGGTCTACGGAATACAAACTCATCGCCAACCTCCCTGATTCCAACAACGGCGCCGGGGACGATTATTTCATCGTCTCGGGCAACTTGGAGTTCCTTCTAAATGATGATCTCTACCTTTACCCTTTAAGCCGTACACTGTTCAGAGAGGGAGATGGTAAGAGCCAAGTGTTATTTTTACTTGCTTTCAAGTCTTTTTCACTTGGATATTTTTATATATTTTAATGTCTGTTTGGTTTTGTTTTGCAGTTCTTCCCCAGCCCCCAAAGGACTTCCGCAAAAACTTCTTTCCCAGTAAAGATTTTAAGAAGTTGCTGGACTTGCCTGTTAATCAGCGCAAGGCTCCTTTATTGCTCAACTTTATCCCGACGTACAGATCTGTTCTTCCCGACGTCCCAAGAAAAAGGAAAAAGCAAGTCTCCTCCATCAGCAACAACTCTTCAAGCTGAATCATCAAGGCTTGACCAAGGATCAACATCTGGTCCTATGGAACAACCATTAACTTCAGCTCCGCAACTGATTCTACCTTGTCAACGTTAATGCCGACGTCGAGTTCCACTGCAAGCTCCAGCAGGCAGGACTCGAAGCCGAAGACATCGAAGTGCTGAGGCGTCATCTTTTGACCTAGCAAATCCACCAACAGCTCTTCCAGCAATCCATTTTGGCACAAGGGTCACAGTTGCCGCCTCAGCCGACAAGATGGGTCATAAGAAGGCCGTTGCTGATGATCTTTTGGCCGACATCCCCAACATTGTTACCATACAATCTTCACCATCCCAGTCCCAGCCAAAGCCAAAGCCAAAGAGGCTGAAGAAAGCCCAACCCAAGGCAACAGTGACTTAGATTGACATTGAGGACACCTTGCCAATTTCAAAATTGGCCGAGGGTGAGAAGACCTCCTTTGTCGCCGAGAAGAGGCCCGCCGAGGCCAAACCATCAGAATCAACCAAGTCAAAGAGTCTGAGGTCGGCCTCTGTGGCCACCTCGGGGTCTCTTAAATCCAATGTCCCCTGGGCCCCTCAATCACAATCGAGGACAAGCCAGTCAGAGCTGGTGACAGCGCCGATGATATTGAAGTCGGCGTTGCCCTCTCTATTGCCTTGCTTCTCCCCAAAGATCTCAATCGCAACGCCGAATTCAACGAATATGAAAACTTCGCTCTGATGTTGCAACACTCTGTACAAGTAAGCCCCTTAACACTTATACTTTTCATTCTCTGTTTTTCCATACTTAGAGAACTTTACTAACTTTAGTTTTGTCCATTTCTTCTAGGCAATCGAGTATGCCCACTCCTTCGGGATGCAGGCCTTCGCCATCAAGAAGGAGTTGGTCCAAAAGACCAAGGAGGCTGCTAATTCGCTCAAGTCCCTCAACAAAGCCGATGGCAAGAAGAAGGCTTTGATGGATCAGGCCAAGGAAGCCAAAAAAGCACAAGACGAGGCCGAGGAGAGAGCAGGCGCTGCTAAGGCCATTGCTAAGGTCTTTGAAGCCGAGAAGAAAGAGGCCGAAGCAAAGATGGTCGAGGCCCAAAAAGAACTTCAAGATGCCTTGGCCACAAAAGAGGCCGAGATCAAAGCGGCAGATGAGAAAGCGTATGCCGATGGGACGGCCGACGTCAAAGAAGACTACAAGAAACAAGTGAAGCAGGCATGCAACAAGGGTTTCACCCTTGGTTGGATGGCTGCTTTAAAAGAGTTGGTTGTCCTCGAGGATTCTCCTTTTCGAGAAAATAGCCGAATCGTCCTGCCGTTCCCCCTGACTCCAAGCCAATCCGAGGACGAGGTTGAGTCCGAGGAGGAAGCTGAGGCCGATCAGTCTGGGAAGGCCGTGGATGTTGGCGCCAAGTCCCCAACTCTGAATGAGCAAGTCTTGGACTTGACTCAGGATAAGGAGGGTGAGGTCTCAAAGGATGCCTCCTCCCAGAAGACAAACTCCGAGGTGCCAATCGTCGAGAAGAGCTTCAATCAAACTCTACAGGAGATCAATGCTAAGCTCGAGGCTGAGAAGGCTGCCGAGAAGTCTTCCCAACTGTCTTCTTTGTACCTTGTACTTTTTTTCTTACTTTTGAAACGATATAAGCTTTAATTTGGCCGACGTGCCACTTTTGTAACCCGATAAAGTAATCTCTTTGTCAGGCCGAAGTGCCATTTTTCTTCTTTTAATGCAAGTATAGCTTCCTCTTGCTTTTACTAAGTGTTTGAATGCTTGTCTATTTTGTATGCTTCCATACTTAGAATATTTTGCATGTTTTCAATGCACACCTTGACTGTGTAATCTTCTCGATGTGGAATACTTCGGTTATACTCGCTAACAGTTTATCCCGGCCTTGGCCTAACACTTGAAAATATTTTGTATAATATTTTCACAAGTGTTATTTACAACTTGCCACTTCACTTTTACTTAAAAGGACTTTTATCTTCAAATATCTTCCATGTCTTGGCAACATGGTAATCTCGGCAAGTACATAAGTACTTCTTTCAATACAACCTTGGCTTAACTTGTAAACTTTTCTCAAAAATTTCAACAAGTGTTAAACCAATCTTCCTTTAATCATAACCTCGGGTTAATTTCAACTTGTAAATTTTTCCTAAAATTTCAGTAAGTGTTAAACCAATCTTCCTTTAATCATAACCTTGGCTTAACTTCAACTTGTAAATTTTTCCTAAAATTTCAACAAGTGTGAAACCAATCTTAGCTTGTAAATTCCAACTCCCAAGTATCATTCTCCAGCCCTTTGCCCCCTAATGTGAACTTAAGTTCAACTTGGGTTCTCATTAAGCATGTGGCTTTGACCTCGTCGCCAAGGTAATATTCAAACAAAGACTGGCCGAGGTTTACCAACCTTGGTTCTTCTGTTAATCTTATCAAAAATGCCCTTAGTTTCAATTTGTGTTTGACTCTGCTGATACGGCAAGTCCGGGTTAACTCAACTTAGTTCAACTCTATTATATGCAAGTATAATTCAACTCTACCATATTATAAGTCTAAGTTATTCGTCATGTTTCAATCAGAAACATCACCAACTTAGTTCAACTCTATTATATGCAAGTATAATTCAACTCTGTCATATAATAAGTCTAAGTTATTCGTCATGTTTCAATCAGAAACATCGCCAAGTGACTGGTCAGTCATACTACACAAGTTAAAAAATCAAGCTAAGACTTTATTATTACTTCGGCTAATAACAAGAAACTTAAAAAACAAAAAATCTAATGATAGAAAAACTTCAGATTGCAAGTATTCCAGGGTCTTGGCAACTCTTTGCCTTCACTGTCTTCAAGCCGATATGCACCATTACCCAGGACCCAGATGATTCTATAAGGTCCCTCCCAATTTGGGCCAAGCTTGCCCTCTCTAGGATCCTTCTTGTTGCCGACGACCTTTCTTAAGACGAGGTCCCCAACTTGAAACTCTCGTGGGTTAACCTTCTTATTATAAACCCTGGCAAGCTGCTGCTGGTAACGCCAGTTGAATTAGTGCCTTCTCCCTTCTTTCTTCTAATAGGTCCAAATCTCGGGCTAAAAATGCATCATTAGTCCCATTCTCCACTCCCTGGGTTCTGATCCCTGGGATGCCGACCTTTAATGGGATTACTGCCTTTGTGCCAAAAGCCATGGCAAATGGAGATTCCCCAGTTGATCTTCTTAGCGTAGTCCAATATGCCCAGAGTACACTGGGTAACTCATCCACCCACCTTCCCTTAGTTGCTTCCAGCCTCTTATTGATCCCATCCAAGATGACCTTATTGGATACTTCTGCTTAACCATTGCTTTGAGGGAAGCTTGGAGTAGAGTAATAATTCTTGATCTTGTACTTTGCACAGAAGCTCTTGATTAGCTTACTGTCAAACTGTGTACCATTGACTGCTATTATTTCCCTTGGGATCCCAAACCTGGTGATGATGTTCTTCCAAATGAAGCTCTTCACATCAACATCTCGAATCTTTGCGAGGGGTTCAGCTTCCACCCACTTGGTGAAGTAATCTATTGCCACTAGCAGGTACTTCCTTTGTCCAGTTGCCTGAGGCAGTTGTCCAATAAGATCCATGCCCCATTAGGCAAATGGCCAGGGACTGGACACTGGGTTCAAGTCCGTTGCTGGTTGATATATCAAAGGTGCAAACCTCTGGCACTTCTCACACTTCTTGACATAAGTTTCAGCATCTTTCTGCATGTAGGGCCACCAGTAGCCCTGAGTAATGGCCCTATGAGCGAGTGACCTGCTCCTTGCATGGCTTCCACATACTCCTTCGTGTATCTCATATAAGAAGTCTTCCACTTGTGAAGGATGTACATACCTCAAAAGAGGTCCAGTAAAATATCTTCTGTAGAGATATCCTTCTGCTGTTAGGTTGAATCTTGTCGACTTCAGTCTGATCTTGTGTGCTTCTTTATGATCATCTGGCAGTTTTCCTCTTTAAGGAATACTATTATTGCATCCATCCAGCTTGGTCTCATTTCCACACACATTGCTTCATGTTCTGTGTTTAGTGGTTCTATGCTTGGACCTGACAAGTAGTCCACAATTATCGTCTTTGCCACTCCAGATTTTATTGCACTAGCCAAGTTGGCCAGAGCATCAGCATGGCTGTTGTCATCTCGGCTAACCTGCTATAGTCGGCAATTCTGGAATAAGGCTACTAGTCTACCCACCTCCTTTACATAGGCCGACATCCTTTAATCTTGGGTTGCGTATTCGCCTGTTGCTTGGTTGACGATAAGCTGGGAGTCACAGAAGACTATTACCTTGTCAGCTTCCATTGCTGCTGCTAGCTTTAATCCTGCGATCAGTGCTTCATACTCTGCTTCATTGTTTGAGGCTTTAAACCCCAAACGCATGGATTGTTCCAGTATCTGCCCATCTGGAGATACTAGCACTACTCCTGCCCCCGCTCCTTGTCGATTTGAACTCCTATCAACAAACAGCCGGAAGGAGTCGCCGATTTAAATATTACATGGCCTGAGTTTCTCTTCATTCCTTTGTTCTGCTCTTCCTAGCTGGGTTTCTCCTTGTTCACTTGGACATCGTATACCTCAGCTTAACGGAGCCTGTAATGACCCCGACCTCCGATTAATGCTAATTCATGACTAATTATGCTTAACAGTAATTTAGGAAGGATTTGGGATTAATTTGCATGCGTATTGCATTATTTTTTTGTGTTCCTATATGTTTGCCATAAACTGATCTGTTCATATCTTTGACTTTAAACTGCGAATTGAAGGCCTTATCGGCGCCCGATTCTGAAATTGATTAATGTTTTATGCTAGTTAGATTTTATGTGATTTTATGGTGGGTTTAATTAAAAGTTGATTTGGTACGATTAAATTAGATTAAATAATGTAAACCATTAGTTGGCTTTAATTGCGAAATTACCCTTGAGTGGGCCACTTTCTCACACATTGTGTAGAGTTGATTAAAACACCATTTTCAGCCTTTTGCCTTGCCCAAAACCGTAGGAGAGAGAGAGCTAGAGATAGGAGAAAACTTGGTTTCATTTAGAGATTTGCTTGGAGAATTAAGAGAATTGAAGAGGCTTGGCGAATTTGAGCTCCTAGACTTGGAATTCAAGACTTAAGGTAGGAGATTTCCCTTTCAATTGTGAATTTAAGATTAATTCATGCATGGTTCATGAGACATTAGTAATCTAAGTCTAGAATGGGTTTAAAATGTTGAATTGAGGATTAATTCATGCATGCATGTATAAATTTCCATGCTTTGGGTTTGAATCCTAAGATTTCTTCCATGCATGTGTTAATTTCACTCTCATTGTGGTCATGCATCTTATTGTCCATCAAATTGTCTAGTTTGATCATGTTTTGGAGGGTTTGGTTTCAAAGAGATTCTTGCATGATACATTTAAGTTTTGTTCTTGAAATTTTATTTGAAATTGTGTTCAATTGACTCATCCTTGGGCTTTGATTTTACAAATTGATCTTTGAAACACCTTATACTATGAGTTTACAAGAGTTTTCCAGAAAATTAGCCCAAAAGGATCGAAATGGATGCTTTAAAAGTTGAGTTTTGAGCTTGAGGTTCAAATCTGGGAATTCCAGATTTTGGACTCACGCTCGAGCAGGGAACTCCATGCTCGAGCGTACACACTGAGTTCATGCAGTCCGCTCGAGCGTGTAAAGTAACGCTCAAGCGTGAAATGCGTGTATCCAGTACTTTTCACATGTTTACAGTCCGCTCGAGCGGGGTAATGCACGCTCGAGCGAGGACTTGTGTCTCACACTCGAGCGGGTATCGAGCGCCCATCGAGCATGAATTTCATGCATCCAGTACTTTTACTGTAGTTTACAGTCCGCTCGAGCGGAGGAATAACTGCTCGAGTGGATCCCTTTTGTCTGCATGTCCGCTCGAGCGGAGAAAGCCATGCTCGAGCGGGACCCCTGTTTTAGCAAAATTTTGAAAAGTGTCTTAAAGTGCATCTTTGCATCCTCATTCCATCCTGGGCATTCCTAGGCCATGTTTAAGACTCTATAGTGAGGATTTAAGGTCAGAAACACACTAAGAACTAACGACATAAGTTTTGTGCAATTAGAACGTATGTTTCAAGTGTGTGTCCGTTATGTGTTATGTAGGTCACGTGCCGCGTGTCGTGTGATCAATCTGCTCCGTCTGTCTGTTTCAAGGCCAACTGTGAGTAATAACTCTGTAAAGTTATTTTTACCCTAAGTATTTTCTGACTGATATGGTATAATCTGTTTTCTGAAATGCTATCTTACGAATGATGAATGAATGTACAATTTTCTGAAATGTATTTGTGGCACCCTTAGTTCACGTGGCCCTCGCCCGGGGGTAACAATACCGCGGCCAATCTGCATGTGGCCCTCGCCCGGGGGTAACAATACCGTGGCCAATCTGCACGTGGCCCTTGCCTGGGGGTAACAATACCATGGCTACTTGCGCGCAAGATATGGACCTTTATGGTCGTTGGTACTAACTATGTATGTGGGTCTCTAGACCAATCTGATCTGATAGCTAATGGGTGTACCACGTATGATCTTATGCAAAAATCTGAATATGAACGTGAGTGTGTATCTGAATCTATCTCTGTTTTGAATTCTGAATATGTTCTGATTTAATTACCGGATTCTAACTTGTGATGGACATTATTCATAAAACCCTTTACTCCGTTATTATTCACTGGGCTTTCGCTCACAGTTTATATTATGTATGTAGGTGAGTCGGCACATGACCAGGGCCAGAGTTGACGACCTTCTGTACTGTTTTTGTTAGCCAACTGTTGTGCCTCCCGAGGAGGTTCCGATCGAAGTCTAATGCCATGGCTGTTTTTGTTTTCATGCTAGTCTCTGTAACTGTTGTAAAGTCAGATCTTGGGAAGTTCACTTTTGTAAATATTGTGTATCTGGAGTGGCATGTTTATACATCGATAAATAAGTTTTGAAATGTTCTATCCCATGTACGTCATCACAGCTCATTGAACCTTGTCTATTTTGTATTATTGCTTCCGCAGCCCCTTATCATTTGCTAATCTGTTCAGAGGCCTTTGGTAATCCACGGATTACTGGCCGGTTACGGCGCTAAACTTACAGGGGCGGGTTTGGGTCGTGACAGAGCCCAATGTATGATGGCGTCTGGTGTGAACTCGGCCACGAAGTCGGCCAAAACTTGGCCTTTGATTGCTATTCTGGGTCTGAATTCAAGTCATATTGGCCCAACACCACTGCCCATCTAGCTATTCTGTCTGTCAGATCTCCCTGCTGCAACAGGGACTTCAAGGGATGCTCAGTTAACACCACAATTTTATAAGCTTGAAAGTAATTATTCAGCATCTTGGAAGCCATTACTAAGGCCGGTGTTAGCTTCTCTAAGGATAGGTATCTGGTCTCAGCATCAGCTAGGGTTTTGCTCACGTAGTAGACTACCCTTTGCTCTCCTTTTTCTTCTCTAATTACTACTGCACTCACTGCATGCTCTGAAACTGCCAAGTATAAGAACAACTCCTCTCCAGGTACTAGATTTGAAAGAACTGGAGCTGTAGTCAAATAATTCTTCAAGTCGACCAAGGCGACTTCGCACTCTTCTGTCCATAAGAAGTCTACGGCTTTCTTCACTAAGCTGAAGAAAGGTTGACATTTGTTAGAGCTTCTGCTTATGAATCTATTCAGTGTTGCAGCCCTTCCAGTCAACATTTGCACTTACTTTGCCGATGTTGGGCTCTCTAACTCCAAAATGGCCTTGATTGAGCTAGCCTCAATGCCCCTTCTGGTAACCAAGTATCCTAAGAACTTACCAGACCCAACTCCAAATGCGCACTTCGATGCATTGAGTTGAAGCCGATATGTTCTAAGGATGTCAAAAACTACCTTTAAGTCTTCCAAATGATCCTCAGGTTCCTTGGTCTTCACAACCATGTCATCTATGTATACCTCCACTGTTCTGCCTATTAGATGCCTGAACATCTTGGTCACCAATCTCTGGTAGGTTGCTCCTGCATTTTTTAACCAGAACGGCATCACTCTGTAGCAATGCAACCCTTTTGGGGTGATAAATGCAATCTTCTCTTCATCTAGGGGGTACATAGCTATCTGATGGTACCCCCTATATGCATCTAGAAAGCTCATCCTTCCATGCCCTGAAGTGGCATACACCAATTGGTCAATCTTGGGTAGTGGGAAACTGTCTTTGGGACAAGCCTTGTTCAAGCTGGTGAAGTCCACACAGACCCTCCATTTTCCATTCTTTTTCTTCACAACCACCGTGTTTGATAACCATGTCGGGTAGTTTACCTCTCGAATGGCCCTGGCCTCCAGAAGTTTATCCACTTCCTCCTCTACTGCCTCAACATGCATCAACGTCGACGTTCTAGCTCGCTGGATGACAGGTTTGGCCGACCTATCCACATTCAATCTATGGCAAGTGACCTCGGGGTTAATGCCAGGCATTTCGTACGAAGTCCAGGCAAACACCTCAATGTTTGCTTTAAGAACACCTCTAGCTCTTTTTCCTCTTCCTTGGCCAAGCCTGAGCCGAGAAGGAAAAAGCGCTCCTCATTCCTTTGTTGGATAAGGATTTTCTTCAGGGCTTTCTCACTCTTCTCGGCTGGCTCTTTGCCGACGTCATCTAGGACTTCCATGTCCTCATCTTCAATCTCTGCGGCTTCTGTTTCTCGTATGTTGCAGGTGGATTTCATTGCTGCCATGGAGCAATTCTTTGCCTGTACTTGATCCCCTCTGACCTCCTCAATTCCGTACTCTATTGGGAACCGCAACAGCTGGTGCAACGTTGAGGGAACAACCCCCATTGCATGCAGCCATAGCCTTCCCAGGATAGCATTGTAAGGGAAGGGAGTGTCAATTACTATAAACTCAGTTTTTACCTTTTTGGTGCCAGCCTGCACCTCCAAACTTACTGCCCCTAGGGGCCACGTCGGCGTTCCATTGAACCCGACCATTGGACCATTGGATTGTTCTAGATCATCTTGGTGAAGGCTAAGCTCCTTGTAACATCTGACATAAATGATGTCACAAGAACTGCCCTGGTCAATTAAGATGCACTTCACTTGGCATTCTCCAATCTGAAGGGATATTACCAAGGCATCGTTGTGTGAATGTTGCACCATCTCTAGGTCGTCTTCAGTAAAGGACACCACTGGTCCCTGGCACTCGTCTGCTCTAGGTCTTTTCTACCTGACCTAGTACACATGTTGCAAGTGTTTTACCTTCTAAGTTTCCCCACGTATTTCATTCTCATTGACCTTCGAGTGAATCACATTGATCACTTGAGGTCCGCTTGCATGCGGTTGTGGTGCTGGAGGAGGCGGTGTTGCCGGTGCCTGAGGCAGTCTTGCTTACTCTTCCCTTGTTCTGGCCTCGTTTACAAGGTCCCTTAAATGGCCTTGTCTTACCAGGTCTTCCAGATGTATCTTTAGGGCTCTGCACCCCTGAGTCAGATGCCCATCTTCATTGTGGTAAGCACAGTACTTGCCAAGGCTTCTTCCCATAAATTCTCCCGGAACCCTTACTGGTGCTCTGTAATAGGGCTGATTTCGGATTTTTTCCAAGACTTTGTAAATCGAGATTCGGAATACGGTTGTGACTGCCTGCGCAACTCTTAATCTTATTTCTGGCTTATTGTATCCGCTATTACCTCGGCCTCGCTTCGACGAGCCGTTCCCTTCTCTTGTTTCAACGCCTTTGTTCCTGGCGTGTCTTCCTCGGCCCTCGCATACTTCTCAATTCTGGCCATCAGTTCCTCCATACTTTTTGGCAGTGTCTTTGCCAATGATTTTTGAAGCAAACAATCATCTTTCAGGCCGTTCTTAAAAGACACGACCACCACCTCTTGGTTGCATCTTGGTATCCGGTTGAATACCTCATAGTACCTCTTGGTATAGGCCCTAAGGCTTTCATCCTTACTGATTCTCAGAGCCATCAGGGAGTCCACCCTTAATGGCTGTAGCTTGTTTGTCACAAACCTGGCCACGAACATCTCGGCCAGGCCTTCCCAGGTTTTTACAGTTCCTTTCGGCAACTTGTGAACCCAGTCCGATGCAATTTTCTCGAAGGACGAGAGGAACACCTTGCAAAGCAACGGTTTGTTCCCGGTGTATAATGCCATCGAGTTCAGGTACAAGCCGACGTGAAAATTAGGGTCCGACTTACCGTCGTATATCTGGAATCTCGACATACTGAACCTTTTTGGGGCCTCAAATTTGTCCAACTCTACTAAGAACGGCATTCTCAGCTTAACCAGGGAAGTTACCTCGGCATTCTGTCGCTTCCTCTAAAGGTAATCCCTCAGATCCTCCTTGGTCCGTCTAGGAGCTCAGCTATCACTGGATTTCAGCCTCTTTGGTGCGCTACTTCCAGTGTCATTATGAGTCCTTTTGGACCTCTCTCCATTAGTTGCGTCGAAACAAAGTTCCTTTGCTTGAACATCCTGATGTTCTTTGGTGCAGGCTTCTTTGGTTCGACGTGTCTTCTGGGATTCTCTCCTTGTTGATTCTTCATGCCCGACCTCCCGCGAAGGCTGGTGAGAATGTCCCTTAATCCTGTCGTGCTGGGGGGCTACAGGGACTGCTTTCTGCCCTCCTTCCAAGCATTGTTCTTGGCCACTAGAATCGGCGTATCTTATAATAGGAACAGTGGTTGCATGAAGTTGTTCTGTATCATGAAATTGATGACCATTTGCAGGTCCACCAACTTGTTTGTCATTCCCTTTATCTCGTCGTCCTTCCGCAGGCATCTATCTTTCCATACTTGGAGGTCGTCCTCATTGTAATACCCGCTTCGGTCTGCCTTCTTTGGTACGTCGCCCTCCTGGCCGACGTCTTTCTCTCCGAGATTCGGATCCCGACTTTCTTCATTGCAATTATCCTCCTCTATGTTGGGATCAAAGTGCTTACCACTCCCAGTAGGGATGTCGTCCCCAACCTTTTCTTTCCGTCTGTCGTTGGCCATCTATTCTTCTTTCGTTCCCACAGACGGCGCCAAATTGTGTGTGTCAATTTTCGTCCACACTGCCAAACAGGTACTCAGTTGGAGAGCACCGGCAGAATAGATTAAGCCCGAACAACCTGTCATAGAAAGATAAGATACCGGTAGTGGTTCGTCCACCCGGGGGCACTCCGACGATCAAGTTAGTTATCTCTCAAAGATAGTAAAAGTGCTTAACTCACTATTCATAATACAAAAAGCGTACTTTAGACCCACGCACGAGGGTGCCTTACTTTTATAATCAACATTGACCTGATCTCTGTAGAAGCCTAGCTTCAATGGACTCTGGCTCAATGTCCATCCAGGACTTTCAAATAGATAAAGATAAATTCCCTAAGAGCTTTATCCCTATCCTGGTTGAAGTCCCCCCTCATTCTAGGACTTCTTATAACTTATCTGCTTCTCTCGAATTCCGGTATCTCTGCAGATAACCTCAGCCTAGCTAAGATTATTTCGGCGTCAAGTCAAGGGCACGTGGCACCTCGGCTGGCACTTCGGTGCCACCTTGACCACATGTTTGCTATCTAAAAAATATGTCCCATAATATAATACTCTAACAACAAGAGAAAGTTATATCAAAATGTCCAAAACAAGAGAGCACACAACTGAGTTGTTGAATAATTCAATAATACGAATATAACTTTAACAAATTTTTTCCACTATTTATAATCATAGTTATTGGGCATGAATCTTTTATCACAAAATTCATATATATTATATATATATATTATTTTTAATTAAATAATTGTATCTCAAGATTCTTATATTTTGAGATTCTTACGACATTATAATGTTGAAAGTATGAGGAATATGAAATGAGTATTTTTTTGGAAATGGTTAGAAAATTCTGGGTAAAATCAGAATTTTTTCCTAAGTTTGGTCTATTTTTAAGTGAGCCCCGTGCGTCGATTTTCGCGGGTCAAAGTGGTAACGCGTTCTATGCCGCGTTGTGATTCACGTGGTATATTTGGTTGCTCAAAACCATTACTGAGTAAATAGGAAATTGAAGCCAAAGTATGCTTCATGGAAATTGAGTTTTAGTGGAAAATCCTTAAAGGTTTAAATAAGGCTTGTCCCACATTGATTTGGTGGGAAGTTTTGAATGGGTTTATAAGGCATGGGATTGGAACTTGGGGTGTGCCCATTGGACAAGGTTATGGGCAAAATGGGCAAAATGGGCAAATTCTCTAGAGAGGAAGGTTATGGGCAAAATGGGCTAGACCCATTGGACCCAAAAATCACCATACGCGCGCGCCGTCGCCGTCCGTCCGTCCGGTCGGGCTGGCTGGGCTTAGGCGCGGGTGCGTGGTGTGAGGTTGGGTTGGGCTTGTCTGGGCCAAACACATTTGAATTTAATTTTATTTTTTGATAAAATAAAATCCTGAATTCAAATTAATTCCAGAAATAAACTAGGCCGGTTTTACAATACACCCAAACAGGGCCCTTCCCGTTTTTATCTGTTTGAATTATGAATCCAATAGATTCAAATCTATTTAAATTCAAAACCAAACAGGTTTGCACATGTTTAATTCAAAACCTGCAGCCACCAATCCATCTATAAATAGGACAGCCTTCATTTGGATTTTGTAACTCTAATTTTCGTCCTTCATAATTCTGCAAACATTCTCTTCATATTGCTCCATTATTTTCTTCTGTGAGAGAGTATAAACACTTAGTGTGTTCGTTAGGCAAACAATTTGTAGTGCTGCTATTGTTTGTAGTTGATCATTTCATCTTGGGAGATAGACGTCCACATTCTGAAAGCACCGTGGAGAGGACGAATATGTCTTTACGGACACAGTGTCAAACACTGGACTTGATCAGAATAATATTCAACATATTAATCAAGTAAGTTATTTATTTATTTTTTGTTTTATTATTATTTATTTAAATCAGATTTTAATTTTTTTTTTGGTAACAAAATAAAATATGTTTTTATTTATTTAATTATATTTCTAGTTTGATTTTTTGTAATCAAACATTTTTCTCTCATTTCCTTTATTTCTTTTTATTCTAGTTGTTGTTTAGTACACAACAGAATTTAATCTATTTAAATACAGTGAAGATTGTCCAACAATCTTAAGACAGAGCATTTTTGGTGTCTTCATTGTATTTAAGTTTCTGTGTTTTCAAAGTAATATTCTGGTTGGAAAATACAAATAGTATTTATAAACTATTTGACGGATAGTAGTAATATATTGTCTATTTTCTTTGACAACTAGTAGTAATATACTGGTGTCATTAACAATTGCAAAATATTATTTAGTGTTACAGAAAATTATTTTGGTATTTTATTTTTCTAGTTTTAGTAATAAGGAAAATAAAATTATTTTGTGTTATAATTTATTTTTTGGTTTTAGTAACTAGAAAATTAATTTGTGGTTTGTTTTTCTGATTTTTGCAATCAGATATTATTTCAGTATTTTATTTTCTGGTTTTAGTAACGAGAAAATTAATTTTGTTAATTTATCATAGTTCATCGTGAGTATACATGGAAGTATTTGATTCTGGAGTTAAATATTAGTTTTACAAACTAATTTCATTTTTATTACGAAGAAACCTTTGTGGCAAGTTTATTTTCTTTATTGGTTTACTGATTCATTCTTTAATTTCTGTGTATGGATCCGTAGTCGTGAATAGTTTCTGCACATGAGTTGGAAAATATATATATATATATATATATTCACAAGAACATTTTAATGTGTATATAATTAGTTTATTTATGTACAAATCAAACTGATTAAATGAAGATATGTTTTGTCATTTTTGGAGTTTAAAATTCAAAACGCGTTGAATTTTATTTATAGGTTGAGAATCTTTTTATTTCATGATGCAAGTTATGGGATCATGTATGATTAATTTATTTTGTTAATTCATTATTTTTAGTTGATGCGTTTGATATGCATGTATTGATATCAACTCAAGTTATTTCTTAAAAAATAATTTCATGTGATTTGGAATGATAAATTAATATGTTGACTTTGTACATAAGCAGATTAATTTGAGTATTTCTAATCAATTTTGAATGGGTGTTTAAACACCAGAGAAATTTAAACATGAAGATGTATGTAGTTATATCATTCCATTTAATTTGAAGTAAATTTAAGAAATCTTTTATGTTGATTATTAATTTGTTTTGAATTTGTGACATGAGATGTCGTTAATTATTATTTTACTTGCGTAGTAAAATTTGTTAAATCGTAAACCATTATATTAATATGGGAGTGTATCTCTTGCATTAGATGAGATAATGTAATTTTCTTTTGTCACAAATATTTGATTGTATCTTTTACAATCAAATGGGTTTTTTGAATTGTTTGATTCTTAGGCAAAATTTTTGTTAGGATATGATTTTGTCAAAACATTAATTCTGATTTGTGTAGTCATAATTATTTTGGATTTTTCATTTGAAATTAATGAATCATGATTTGAAATTTATGAATCAAGCACATCATAGACAACAAGTGATGGATGTTATATTTTGATTTATATTAGAAGTGATAAAGGTGGTGAATATGATGCACCATTAAATGAATTTTGTGCACAACATGGGATTATTCACCAAACTACAGCACCTTATTCTCCACAGCAAAATAGAATTGCTAAAAGGAAGAATAGAACCCTAAAAGAAATGATGAATGCCATGTTACTAAGTTCAGGCTTACCACAGAACTTGTGGGGGGAAACAATATTGTCTGCTAATTATGTTCTTAACAGAATACCCCACAAGAAAACCAATAGCACTCCTTATGAATTATGGAAAGGTCGACCACCTTCCTACAAATACTTAAAAAGTGTGGGGGTGTTTGGCGAAAGTTGAAGTTCCTGTTCCTAAAAAGACTAAGATTGGACCAAAAATAGTAGATTGTATGTTTATTGGTTATGCTCAGAATAGTAGTGCATATCGGTTTCTGACTTATAAATCAGAAATACCTGATATAAATGTGAACATTATTATAGAGTCAAGGAATGCTGTGTTTTTTGAACATGTCTTTCCTTACAAGAAAGGACAGGAATTAAGTTCACAGAAAAGAACTTATGATTGTACACAAAGTCAAGAGACTAATGACAATCAAACACAAGAGACTAGTAATGGTCTCGACCAACAGGATTTAACTGATGATGAACCAAGAAGAAGTAAGAGAGCGAGAACATCAAAATCCTTTGGTCTAGATTTTCTGACATACCTGTTAGAAAATTAAGTTCACAGAAAAGAACTTATGATTGTACACAAAGTCAAGAGACTAATGACAATCAAACACAAGAGACTAGTAATGGTCTCGACCAACAGGATTTAACTGATGATGAACCAAGAAGAAGTAGAGAGCGAGAACATCAAAATCCTTTGGTCTAGATTTTCTGACATACCTGTTAGAAAATGAACCTTAAAGCTTTAAGGAAGCAATGACAGGTCCTGAAGCACCTTTGTGGAAAGAGGCTGTTAATAATGAAATTGAGTCCATTATACAAAATCATACTTGGGAATTGGTGGATCTTCCACCAGGTTCTAAACCTCTTTGATATAAATGGATATTCAAGAGAAAAATGAAGGCAGATGGTTCAATAGACAAGTAAAAAGCAAGACTTGTAGTAAAAGGTTACAGACAAAAGGAAGGTCTGGACTATTTTGACACATATTCCCTTGCGACAAGAATAACATCCATTCGCATGCTTATTTCTATAGCAGCGTTGTTTAATTTAGAAATACATCAAATGGATGTTAAGACAGCTTTCTTAAACGGTGATCTAAATGAAGAGATCTATATGGAGCAACCTGAAGGGTTTGTAGTGTCGGGGCAAGAAAAGAAAGTTGGTTGGCTTGTAAAGTCTCTTTATGGATTAAAACAAGCACCTAAGCAATGGTATGAAAAATTTGATCATGCAATGCTTACTAATGGATTTAAGATAAACGAATGTGACAAATGCGTCTATGTTAAAAACACTGACCAAAGGATATGTCATAGTTTGTCTTTATGTGAATGACATGCTTATCATTGGAAGTAGTCAAAACATGATCAAATCAACTAAGCAAATACTTAACAAAAGATTTGATATGAAGGATATGGGGGTCACAGATTTTATATTAGGAATGAAAATTGCTAAAACATCTGATGGATATGCATTATCTCAATCTCATTATATTGAGAAGATTCTTGATAAATTTATCAATGATGATTTGAATGTAGCTAGAACACCTGTAGACATCAGTCTTTATTTATCGAAAAATAAAGGTGATGCAGTGTCTCAGTTAAAATACTCTTAAATCATTGGAAGCCTAATGTACCTAGTGAATTGTACTCGTCCTGACTTAGCTGATGCAGTCAGTAAATTGAGTAAGTACACTAGTAACCCCGGAGAAGACCATTGGAAGGCATTCATTCAGGTTCTTAGATATCTAAGATTCACCCGTGATCATGGTTTGAACTTTACTCGATATCCAGCAATACTTGAAGGTTATTGTGATGCAAATTGGATATCGGATACTAAAGGTTCAAAATCGACAAGTGGATATGTCTTTACTTTGGGAGGCGTTGCTGTTTCTTGGAAGTCCACGAAACAAACATGCATCGCACGATCCACAATGGAATCCGAGTTCATTACTTTAGACAAAGCAGGAGAAGAAGCAGAATGGCTTCGTCACTTCTTAGAAGATATTCCAATGTGGCCAAAACCTGTGCCAGCTATTTGCATTCATTGTGATAGTCAATCTGTAATAGACAGGGCACAGAATCATATGTATAACGATAAGTCACGACGCATTCGTCGTCGACATAATACCGTAAGGCAATTGTTGTCAAATGGAATAATCTCAATAGATTATATAAAATGTAAAGAGAATATTGCTGATCCGTTAACAAAAGGTTTGACAAAAGAGCTAGTGTATAGTTCATTGAAGGGGATGTGATTAAAGCCTATTACATAAGAGTCATCATAATGGTAACCCTACTTATATGACTGGAGATCCCAAGAACTAAGTTCAAAGGGACAACTAAGTTATGTATGGCTCGCCAGAAATCACCAAGGGATTAAAATACCCTACCCATTCCTATGGTGAAAGTGATATCTGCAACATATGTTGTCTACAGGGGTATAAGGATAAACTTTGCTTTTAATGATTACTTATATCTTGATTTAGGTATAAAAATCAAGACAAGTATAAAGAGATACTTACAATAAGAATCACCTATATGAGTGTCGAACTGGGCTGGTTCTATGAGAATGAAAGAAGCTAAATTCTCTAGAAACACTCATGAAAACCAGGAGCGTTCAAGACCAAAATGAACACAACAGTGAGAATCACGATGTGTTAGAAGATATTTTGTGTGAAATCTATTGTCTTGGCTTACACAAATGGCTGAACAATTCAAGGCATCGCGTCCATTGGTTAGCCAGTAAGTCCGATAGGTTATCACTAGGGAAGGTTCAAGGCCGAAAGCTACCTATCCTGATGCAAGATATTTTCGACTTATACTCTTTCGATAAAGTCTGCATATTGTTGCATTTCCGCTGTCATCAAATTCCATTCATGTGGGGGATTGTTGGAAATGGTTGGAAAATTCTAGGTAAAACCAAAATTTTTTCCTAAGTTTGGTCTATTTTTTAGGTGGGCCCCGTGCATCGATTTTCACGGGTCAAAGTGGTAATGCGTTCTATGCCGCGTTGTGATTCACGTGGTATATTTGGTTGCTCAAAACCATTACCGAGTGAATGGGAAATTGAAGCCAAAGTATGCTCCGTGAAAATGGAGTTTTGGTGGAAAGTCCTTAAAGGTTTGAATAAGGCTTGTCCCACATTGATTTGGTAGGAAGTTTTGAATGGGTTTATAAGGTATGTGATTGGAACTTGAGGTGTGCCCCAATGGGTACCCAAGTGTTTTAGAAAGGGAGGTTATGGACAAAATAGGCTAGACCCATTGGACCAAAAAATCACCACACACGCGCGCGCGCCGCCGCCACCGTCCGTCCAGTCGAGCTGGCTGGGCTTGGGCGCGAGTGCGTGGTGTGAGGTTGGGTTGGGTTTGTCTAGACCAAACACATTTGAATTTAATTTTATTTTTTGGTAAAATAAAATCCTAAATTCAAATTAATTCCGAAAATAAACTGGTCCGGTTTTACTGTACACCCAAACAGGGTCCTTTCCGTTTTTATCTGTTTGAATTATAAACCCAACAGATTCAAATCTGTTTAAATTCAAAACCAAACAGGTTTTATACCTGTTCAAACAGGTTTGTACCTATTTAATTTAAAACCTGCAGCCACCAATCCATCTATAAATAGGACAGCCCTCATTTGGATTTTGTAACTCTAATTTTCGTCCTTCATAATTCTGCAAACATTCTCTTTATATTGCTGCATTATTTTCTTCTGTAAGAGAGTATAAACACTTAGTGTGTTCATTAGGCAAACAATTTGTAATGCTGCTATTGTTTGTAGTTGATCATTTCATCCTAGGAGATAGAGGTCCACATTCTGAAAGCACCGTGAAGAGGACGAATCTGTCTTAAGGACACAGTGTCAAACATTAGACTTAATCAGAATAATATTCAACATATTAATCAAGTTATTTATTTATTTATTTTTTGTTTTATTATTATTTATTTAAATCAGATTTTAATTTTGTTTGGTAACAAAATAAAATCTGTTTTTATTTATTTAATTCTATTTCTAGTTTGATTTTTTGTAATCAAACATTTTTCTCTCATTTCCTTTATTTCTTTTTATTCTAGTTGTTATTTAGTACACAACAGAATTTAATCTATTTAAATACAGTAAAGATTGTCCAACATATTTGAGAATAAAAGACTTATAGGCCAATTGTTCAATCTTATTTCGAGATTTTTCTATTTTGAGATTTTTATCATGTTATACAATTAGAAATATATGTTATTCATATATTATGTGATAAGAATTTTGAAGACATATTAAGAGAGGTTAGTAATAAAAATCAAATTAGAACACCAAGCATACTTGTCCTATCAGCACTAAGTATTCGTTTGGCAATGATCTTTTTAGTTGGTTTTTTAATTTTTTTGATTTTTTTAGTATGAGACTTTTTTATTCATTAGATATTCTTGATTGATTTTTTTGATTTTTAGTTTTGGAATTGTGAATTTTTTTTCGTCATTTTGTGATTTTTGACTTTTTTTTTATATGATTATTTAGCCCAACACAAAAACCAAACATTCCTTGCTATTCTCGGGTTAGGTGTCATTTCGTCTCCAAAAGCCACCTAACCCCCAAAATGTTCCAAAACAGCATTACTATACATTCACTTCTCTGCTATTCTCGGGTTATTGTCCAAACATGGAAGGTTTGAGTTTCTTTGTTGGAGTCATAGGTGAATAACAATCCTCTTCCATATATACACAGTATTATATACATATATATAAGTGTGTGTGTGTGTGTGTGTGTGTGTGTTTGGGGGGTGGGGGGCGTTTGGGGGTGGAAGAGATGTTATTAGAAAAACTCATTTTCTTGATTTCTCTTCTTGCATGCAGGCAACATAGTCTCAGTGCTGGTCTTTCTCTCCCCCATGTGAGCTCTTTCAAGCCATTAATATTTTTTTTTTAAATTCTTTTCTTTGCTTTGTTTTTGGAAGATTATAGTATTGTGATATGTTGGTATTGACGATCAAAATGTTTGTGAATTAATATGCAGAGGTACTTTTTGGAGAGTGATAAAGCACAGATCAACTGAAGAGTTTGAAAGCCTTCCTTATATTTGCACATTACTAAACTCATCTCTGTGGACTTACTATGGAATTACAAAACCTGGTGAAATACTTGTTGCCACTGTTAATGGCTTTGGCATTGTTGTTGAGGCTGTCTATGTCACTTTGTTTCTCATATATGCACCTAAAGGAATGAGGGTAACTTGATCATCACCACCATCATCTTTGTCTTCAACACTGTCATACTTTTATTATGATTATTTAATGTTGGGACAATCATGTTTGTTTTGTGGGTGTAGGCTAAGACAGCCATTCTAGTGGGGATACTAGATGTGGGATTATTGGCAGTAGCAATAGCAGTCACTCAGCTGGCAATGAATGGAGATGTTCGCATCGATGCAGTAGGGTTTATGGGTGCTGCCCTCAACATCATCATGTATGCCTCTCCCCTCGCAGCCATGGTAACAACCTCCTCCTCCTCCTCCTACTTCCAAGGAGAATGTGCATATTATAATTATTACAATTTTTTTATGTGTACAAAATTTAATCAAAGAATCAGATATAGGCATATGCTATGAAAAGATTGTGTCCGATTCTATGATAAAATTTCTGAATATTTAATTCATTTTTTTTATATGTATATATAATTATTGTTACTATGTAGTGTTTTAGGAAGTTGATAAAAAGTTAGTTTTTTGATTTTTTTGACAAAAAAACTGGTTTCTTTGGCTAAAAAAAGCTGAAAAACCAAAAAAATTAATTTTTTAGTTTCTTCCCAAATTGCACCTATATACGGTTTATTGTGTGGCTGTGTCAAATTTCCTGCCACACATGCAATATATGATATCTTTTTTTGATGTTGTCCCACAGTCCAATTAACATGCATGGCCAAATGTCTTGCACAATTTATTTTTGGAAAATTTTAAAAAATAATAATAATAATAATTCAAGGTTTGATTTTTATAATAAAATAAATTCTGAATTTTTAATTTTATCAATTGAAATCCTAATTTTTTGATTTATTTTCAATCTAAATTATCTATCTATTTTCGTTAAGTAAAAAAAATATTATTATATATTTCTAAAAATGTCTTCTTCTCTCTTTTTTTTTTTCTTCCTCAGAAAACCGTGGTGACAACCAAGAGTGTAGAATACATGCCATTCTTCCTCTCATTTACCCTTTTCTTGAATGGAGGCATTTGGGCTTTTTATGCTGTGCTAGTCCATGATTTATTTCTCGGGGTAATTTCTAATTTTTAATTACCGCCATTTCATGACTAATAATCTTTAT
Organism: Camellia japonica; assembly: GCA_030407325.1. Taxonomy (NCBI): domain Eukaryota; kingdom Viridiplantae; phylum Streptophyta; class Magnoliopsida; order Ericales; family Theaceae; genus Camellia; species Camellia japonica. The sequence goes on from JAPPVO010000036.1 coordinate 5,976,547, forward strand.
ATTTTACTTCTTTTGTTAATTTAATTATTGTAGTTTTAATTAAAAGAAATTTATCCTTTAATTGTGTTCCGTGTACCTTGTATCTAACAAAATTTAAATTATTTTAAAAATGAGAGACGAATACTTTTAAATTCTACTAATAAATTATCAGCTTTCTGATTAAAATAAACACTAACTTGTAACAAGTTGGCATGTAACTGCACCTTAGGGTGTAATGAGAAAATATTAAAAGTTCAAGCTGATGGACTAGCGGTGACCCCTTTAAGTGATACACCTTTGTATTTTAACTTTCCTAACAAATTTAGAATGTTGACACAAAAAAAAAAACCGAAGTGGGTGACTTAAAACGGTGAGTTGTGATTGATTTGGAGCTAAACTGCCTCAAATTCCAACATGGAGGACAAAGTGGAGGAATAGCCAACAAGGGTTACCAACAACATCAAAGAGTGTGTGTGAAAATTAGTTTTAGAAGATAATAACCATTGTTGGATGTTTTGAATAAAATCTCAGTTACAAGAATAAAATCTCAGTTACAATAAGGTCACGTTTGGCAAGACCAACCAACCTATGCAGTCAATTCACTCCCAGTCACAGAGTTGTCAATGGGTCGGGACTGGCAGCCTCAATCATTCACTAGCTTCTTCCAAACCCATACCATACCCCCACCCCACACCACCCATTTTCTCTTTCCTTTTTTTCTTTGGACAAATTACCTGTGTAATTCTTATAATTTGTTTTTGGTGTCAATTTATTTTTTATAATTTTAATTATATTAATTTTGCTTTTTAATTTTTCAAACTGAAATTGAGGGGCAAAATACTTTCCTAAAAATGATCGAGGTTTGGTGTCCCATTCGAAATTGTCTATTCCCTTTTGAATTAGTCATTTTATGCTTGATTTTTGTCCAATTTTTCAAACCAATGCTATTAATGGGCTAAATTGACACAACATAAAAAATTAAAGGGAAATCTGATACAATTAAAATTACATAACTAGATTGATAGAAGAGGCAAATTACATGAATCACAAGTATAATTTGCCTTTTATGAGCATATTTGGGACTTCGCTTTGACTAATCTCTTAGGTAATTATCAAATTTAAGCCTTAGGAGTGATTCAAAAGAAGTGAAGAATAAAACTTTAACCATTGATCCACCGCTTGAGGTTGGAACTCATAACTTAATGAAAGTCATAGACCCTGAAATCCAATTATATTCATTCATTTGTAAGAAATATTCTTTTATGTCCTTTTTAAAAAATGGACAACTCAGTTTAAGTTAAAGCATACCCAAAAAAAAAAAAACAAAATGTACGCAACCTTACTCTATTTTTAAGGATGTTTTTTCATACACTGACATGTACATATATGTATCTTTTGTAGTTGTATGAAACAAAAGCAGACACCCTTTTTCTACTTACTAAAGATGATGCAATTTTGGGGGTTATTTGTATAGGTACCAAATGGGACTGGTTTTATACTTGGAATTGCACAGCTAGTGCTATATGCTATATATAGAAATGCCAAGCCAACAAGGAATACTACTTTCGATGTATTGGAAGAGGGCTGCAGCCAACATGAACACCTTATCCCTTCTTCTCATCAATTCATAACATAGGATGGATGGACGATGAGTAAAGGCTCGATCTTGTTATCAATTTATTTCATGATCAAAACATATTTAAATGCGAAAAGCACTATATATTTTTAATTTTTTGTTATTATGTTATATCATCGTATACACGTGAATACACGAAACAAATGCTGCAAAGGACATACAACTATAGTTGTGCCATCATGTTTTCTTTTATTCTTTTAGTTTGTTTGCTTTGCTTTGATATATATATATATATATGTTGATATGTTGTAAGAACTCTTTATGTATGGAAGATCAATGCATTGTTTTCATGAGAGGACAGGTTTCATAAATTGAATTGGTTTCAAGCTCCAAGTATGTGATGTAAATGAAAATTTCAATTGAACCAAACATCTAATAATTGGGGCTAGTTTTTTAAGTGGGCTTTTTCTAGTTTTCATTTCACATTTTGATATTTTACAATCCCACTTGCTTCTTGCCCAACAAGAACTTCTGCGTTTCCCAAAGTGGCCCAAAATGTGGAAACAAATTCAATTACAAACCTTCCAGTCAACCGATATTTATATAGATTTATAAAACGAATCACGTTATTAAAGTTCAACTTGTAATCGATTTATTAAAAGTTTGGTTGTAATCAATTTATTATGCAAATTAAGGAAACTTAAACATATTTACTTCCTGAGCTTGTCTTGATAGTATCTAATTTAAATCAATAAGCTTAAATCTATTTTCCAAATAAATGATTTTTATTAAATTATTTTATTACAACCCATTTTAAACCGTTCAAACCTGCCCTCTTACTGTTTCTAATTTCAATCCCGCTAGGTAACTCGAATTTTTCGTGGCTTGAGCAGCCCAAAATCTCAAAACGACGTCATTTTGAGATTTTTTTTTTTTTTTGGCTCCTTTTCTTTATCATTTTTTATAACTCAGAAGAAGAAGAAAGAAGAAAGCAGAACAAGAAGAAAGAAAGAAGAGAAGAGGAGATCATCAACAAACACACACACATGCATCTGGAGATTATCAACACGACATCATCATCATCACCATTAACAACCAACACATCATACAGAAGAAGAAGAAGAAACACACAAATCAAACCCCCCCCCCCCCCACACACAAACACAAATCAAACCCACCCATACACACACACACACACATATACAGATCTAGAAGTCAAATCCATGAAACACACACACACAGTGGTGGTCGCAGCAGTGATGGCGACGGAGTGATGTAACGGCGACAATGGTAGTCGCAGCCACTCCCTCTTCCCCCTTCCTTCTCTCTTCTCTCTCTCTCTTCCTTCATCCTTCTGTTTCTGCTTTAGATATAAAAGAGAAACGAAAAATAAAAAAAATTTAAAACAACGTCATTTTAGATTCGGGCCACTCGAGCCACAAAAAATTCGAGCTCTAAAGCATTCCTCTTCTAATTTGTATTGACAACGACCTGGCTGCATCATCGTCAAGTTGCTTGGCAAATCAGTAAACATATAGGGACCATGAAAATCACCATGTTGAAGCATATGATTTTAATTGACTATAATTTTTGTAATGTAGTATAGGTATAGCTTTGAATTTGTGGACACCAGATCACCAAGTAGAGACTAGGGCATGCATGCATGCATTTTCCATGTGACCCATTCATGGGCAATCACACTCACATGGAAAATAACATACCGCCAACGTGATGGAACTTGGAATATTGGAGATTTGTGTTTAGTTATCATTTTTAAAAATGATTTTTTGTTTATTTTTATTTTTTAAAATTTTAGTTATTTTTTTTAATAGATATATCAATATTAGATGTATCTAAAAAGTAAAAATTTTAACTAAAATATAGAGAGAAAAATACTAAAAACTAACAAAAACCCAAACAAAAATGCACACGGTTTTTATTCTAATTTTTGTCTATTTTTAGTATTTTTTAAAAATATTTTAGTTAATTTATTTTATTTTTTTAATATATCTTGATTAAGTATATCTAAAAAGTACAACGAAGTGATTAAAATATAAAAAAAATACTAAAAATAAATGAAAACTCATTTAAAAAATAATTTTAAAAAATCAAACCAAATAGATACTCCTGTTTTTTAATCTTTTTGGGCCTAAAAATTATGGTTTTCATTACTTTGTTTATGAAAACACCAAAACAAATATATCGAAAATAAAATGATACAATTTTTTTTATTTTATTTTAAGAAATTTCATCACTAACACAAATTTCTACAGTCACCATTAAATGCAGATGAAAAAGTTGTTGCATTTCCAATTTTGTATCATAATATTTATATAGGCTCATCACATGTTTACTTTGATAATTCAATTCTTTAATTTTTAAAAAAATTTTACGAATTATTTATACACAAAAATTTAGAAAATCAAATGGTGAAAGTCTTTTACGAGCCAAAAGTCAAAAGCTGTTTTTAACCAGCTTTTCAAAAAACTCCTATATATATATATCAGATTTAATTAGACGATTCAGGAGTATTTTGAGAATCAACCGTGATTGGTAGCTCGAAACCCAGCCTCTCGAATCACCCGAATTTGAAAAACGACGTCGTTTTTGCATTTTTTTTTTTTTTTTTTTGGTTCAATCAGAAACGAAGAAGAAGAAGAAAAAGAGAAGGAAGAAGAAGAACTGGAGGGACCATCAACCAGGGGAGAAAGAAGAAGAAGAAGAGAAGAAGAAGAAGAAGAGAAGGGAGGGGCCATCAACCAGGAGCGGAGGTGCGGCGGAGGCCGAGCTGCTGCGACGATCGGCCTGCGACGGAGAGCTGTGATCGGCCGATCTTCTCTCTTCTCTCCCTCTCTCTCTCTCTATTTCCCTCTCTCCTCTCCTCTCTCTTTCTCCCTCTCTCTCTCTCTCTCTTGCCTTCTCCTTCTTCATTTTTCGGGAGATTCAGAGAGAATTTTCGGGAGAAAAATCATTTCCGTTTGAGAGTTTCATAAAAAAATTAACTTTTTAACATTTTTAATCAAAAAAATCAAAACAAAAAAAAAAAAAAACTAGTTTTCTAACCACCCAAAAAAAAAAAAAATTTAACTTTCAAGTAACTTTCCTAAACACCTCTCAATCCATCCTACTACAGATCTAAAGACGAGCCGAATATCAAATTTGTCGTATTACTTGGAAAGTGGCCTATCGTTATTAATGTCATAGGCCTATGTTTTTCCCATGATGTCTCTACTTCCAAGTTTATTTGTTTATTTATTTATTTTTAGCCACGATGTTTCTACAATAACAATAATTTAGACCATTAAAAAATACACCATTAATAATACTAATGCATTAGAAATGACAATAAAATAAAATAAAATAAAAACATGACATAGAAAGTGGGCGGTGCCTACTACCACATCATTAGTGCTCTCTCTAGTGCTTTTTTTTAGTGCTCTCAAGCATTTGTCTTTCTACAAAGTGTTCTTTTAGAAAGTTGGTAAAAAATTAATTTTTAGATTTTTATCAATTTTAAGAGTTGTTTGGGATGTCCTAAATAAATGTACTTTTTAACTTTTTAGACTAAAAAATTAAGGAAAAAAATATAATTGTTTAGGTTAACTTTTTAACTTTTTATGAAAAAATGTGTATTAAAAAATTGTATAAAGTAGTGTGTAGGAAAAAATTAAGATTGGGAGTTTTACAGCCGTACTTTTTGACTTTTGATGAATAGTGATAACTTTTTAACTTTTTGAATAACTTTTTGACTTTTTGACTTTTTTTCAACTTGCCAAACTTGGCCTTAGATCACATCACCTCTTACATAACTTACTCATAAAAAGACAAAATAAATTAAAAAAATCTAAAAAATTAATTTTTTACCAACTTTCCAAAACACCCCATAGTTTGTTTGTTTATTTATTTTTAATTTGGAGGTATTTTAACCACTTTAATACTGTGTGGTCCACAGTGTCTGTGATGATGCCACGTACATAGAGTTGCACATGCAAATATATAATCAGTATTATAGAATAATAGTTATATCCATCCCATATGTTTGCATGTTCGTGCATTAATTTCAAATAGTTACAAATATAAATATTATTATATTGATAAAAGTAAATAGGTATCATGTATGTCTCCTAACTTCACCCATAGTAGCATAAAACTTTTAACAAATAATTATGATTGCAACAATATTTGGCAATGACCTTTTTTTTTTTTAAAAAAAAAAAATGCAAATCAAGTGTTTTCGTAAAGTATTTATAAAATTAAATTATTAAAGTTGATAAAATTTATTATTAATTTGAATTTTTTTTAAAAAACATACACTAAATTGCAAAAAAAAAAAAAATTTAAGTTTTCGTTTGGAAAGAGCTAAAATAGCCTATTTTTTGACTTTTTGACTGTTTTAGCCTGACTTTTTTAGTTTCGTTTCGTTTGGTTTTTATTTTTGATTTTTTTGACTTTTGTGAGAGAAAAAGTATAATGATTATAATTTGGATATGACATTTTGTCTTATTGACTTATATAAAAAATTTATCTTTTGTATTTTGTTTAGCCAAAACCAAGCTTAAATTTTTTATTTTTTATTTTTTTACTTCTATTTTTTAGGAGAAAGTTATTGTTAGTAACAAATTTAATGCATTTGACAACCACTAAAAAAAATAACTTCCGTTATTAAAAATAATTAATATTTTTATCACTTTTATATTAAAATTTATATTTTATTTTTGTATTTTTATAATATTTACATTAGTTTAAACCAGTTTATTCTTATTTATTATATTTTTTTATCGTACAATTAAACATTAATAAATTAATAATTAAATTATTACAGTAAAAAGATATAACTCCATTCACTTACCTCGCTATCATTTAAAATGTGTTATTGTTACATTCATGCATCGTGGAGTAAAAAGCATGACATGGTCGCACGCGGCGCAAGTTAGACTGAACAAAGGGAAATTCAACTAAACTGTACCAATATACGCTTCACGAGGTCACAGTCAGTCGCCACATAAAGACAAATATTTTGAAGATCCCCATGCGTGAGGATAAATTGACGGATGACAATGACCTTATTTGATAGGATAAATTACTCTTTACCTCCCTAAACTTTCATCTATTTTTCACTATATCCTTTTAAATTTAGGTCAAGTTTGGCAGTCTAAAAATAATCCATCTTTTTATTTTTTTTATCTTTTTTTATCACATCACCTCTCTACTTTTCTGCACATCTTTTCATAAAAAGGCAAAAAGTGCACTTATTTAGGTCATCCCAAATAACTTTTTCTTACTTAACCCTTCATGTTCGTAATCCATCCTACTTTAACCTTTTAAGTTTGGTTTTTTTCACTTTGGCCCTTTATGTTTACAATATTTTTCACTTTGACCCTTCATATTTGCAATCATTTCGACTTTATTCTTAAACTAACTTCCATCAAAGAAGCTAATACCAACACATTAGCTCGATGTGTAATATAAAAAAATTACTAAAAATGCAAAAAATAAAAAATAAAAAACAAAAAACTTACAAATACATTTTTTTGCATTTTTAATAAATTTTTTACATCACACGTAGAGCTGATGTGTTGGTAATGTAGTAGATTCTATTAGTTATTTGGATGGAAGTTAGTCTAGGAGTAAGGTGAGAAGGATTGCAAATATGAATGGTCAAAGTTGGAAAAATCAAACTTAAAGGACCAAAGTAAAAAAAATCAAACCTAAAGGGCAAAAATGCAAAGGATTGCAAACATACAGGGTCAAAGTGAGAAAAATCAAACTTCAAAGGCCAAAGTAGAAAGAATTGCAAACATGTAGTGCCAAAGTAAAAAAAATCAAACTTAAAGGACCAAAGTAGGAACTGTGTGAAATTCAAGGGATAAAGTGTAATTTATCCTATCTGAAAATCAAAACAATATCAAAGGTATTCTTAAAAAATAATTATTATAAATTAGTGATAAATTTAAGAAAGAGTTACATGCAAGTGAAAAAAGAAAAAAAAAATTACAAATACATAGAGGTGCAAGTGTGTCTGTGATGAGGTGTAAATGAAAAATTGAGGGGTGCAAATGTCACTTACATCTCTCCATGTATTAGTAATTTTTTTCCATTATCCTACTTACATATAATTCTCCCTAAATTTAATAACTATTGATAATTAAAATATTAATTTTTCATAAATTTATAATTAACTTCTAAAAATTGTAAAATTAATTTTTTTTAAAAATAATCTTAAAAGTGAGATATTGGGGGGGGGGGGGGGGGGGGGGGAATGTATGATGCAGTTCTAAAATTAAAGTTAATGATATGTCATACTCAATAATAAATGTGATATATACTCCTCAGGTTGTTATCTTTTTTTTTACAGAACTGATTAGTGCCCCGAATAAAAGGGGCACTAAAGTCCCAAAATTCCCTATCAGGTAAAAAAAAAAAAAAAAAACTTACTAAAATAGAAAATTAGTGTCATTAGTGCTAGGAAAATTAGTGCCACAAATCATTTTTTTTTTTCAGAACTGATTAGTGCCCCGAAAAAAAGGGGCACTAAAGCCCCGAAATTCCCTATCAGGTAAAAAAAAAAAAAAAAAACTTACCAAAACAGGAAATTAGTGTCATTAGTGCTAGGAAAATTAGTGTCACAAATCATTTTTTTTTTTATGAGAGGAATATTTTGTTTCAAAATGCGACCCATATTTCAATGTATTTTTTATTATATGATTATGAATTAAATTTTTTGATCATATCGTGGGTTTTTATGTAAATTTTTTTAGTTGTAGCATATTATTAGATAAAAAAATTTTGGTGTTTGGAAAGATAATTGGATTTTTTTGTGGTTTAATGTGATATTTGTGAGAGAAAAAATGAAATGATTATGAGGTTGAATGTGATATTTTGTTTAGATGTGTTTTTTTTTTATTTTGCAAAAAGTTTGTCTTTTAGTGAAAAAAATCAAAAAAAAAATCTCAAACCCAAATTCCTAAACACCACCAATTGTATAAAATTAAGAGGAAATTATAAGAAAGTCTTATTTACCAATCTACTACTCCATTTGGTCCCACATTCATTCTTTTGGATTGGCAAGTCCTATTTTGCATGTTTTGTGGATAGTCAGGTCCCTTTTTGAATTTATGTGATATGTGTGTGGACATGTTTGCCTATTTTTTTGTTTTTTCTATAGAGGTGTATATTGGGATTGAATGCAGATTTTGTGGGATACGTTTGCTGATCCACGTTTGGTAATTTAGATCTCATGTTTTGAACATGGTTGAACACTGCAGTGCTGGTGACTTGCATTCGAAACTTCCGCAAAAACAGAGGACCTGTTTCGGGCATTCGAAACTTCCGCAAACCGATCTCTGCACAGCTCTGTCCGCCTCTGACCCTTCAACTTTTCTTCTCATGCTCACAATCGTCCCCTTCCTCGTCTACCTCACCGCCATTCTCTTCCTCTGCGAAATCCCACCTTCCTCCATCGCCGGCGAAGACAAAGAAGAAGCTTGGTACTTCGGAATCATTAACGCAAATCTGAAGACTCAATCGAGACGGCGGTTCTGGAAGTCAATTGCCACCGTGCATTGTCGGGTTCAGATATCGGACAGTTCGTCATTTCTATCACGGCGGTGGTTCGGAGCACACATCTGGACTCTGATGGACATAGCGGTGATTTCCGAACATCATGATCAGACACTTCCCGGAGGTCAGATCTATGGAGCTCAAAGGGAAGCCTCATTTTGCAGACTATAGTCTACTGCCCGAGGGTTGGGGAGGGTATGTGTACCCTTGGATTGTAGACATGGCTAGGGCTTACCCTTGGTTGGAGGAGATTCGGCTCAAACGCATGGTTGTGACTAACGAGTCCTTGAGTTGATCTCGAAATCGTTCAACAACTTCAAAGTGCTTATTTTTTCTTCATGTGAGGGGTTTACTACTGATGGATTAGCCGCCATTGCTGCTAATTGCAAATGAGCTTTGTTTATGTGTATTTTGGCATATGTTTGTTTCGTTGCCGATGATGTTGATGTGCGGAGTTATGTCACGTCCCACATCACGCGCCTGTAACCCACACCGTCCAAAACGAGTACTAGTACCTTTTTTTTTGCAACGTGAATCTCACACACCCCTTCCCATAAATACACGCGGGTCTAAAAACTCAAATTAACACTTTAATGGCAAAATAGTAAACAAACAATTCAAATGACTAAACGGTTTAAAAGAAAACAATTAGGACCATATGATCTACAAGATGACAAAATGGGATTTACTGGTCAATTCCCCTATAATTAACTGTACATTATTGATAATAAAATAATAATAATAATAACACAAAAAATTTATAAAAATTGACGATCCTAAATCGTGACTAAAGATTTGGCACACCATTGGATGAAGTATTTTTTATGAGTATAATTAAAAATAGATTTGGCTCAACAATTTAGCACACCATTGAAATTTAACAAAAACCTATATGAATTAATAAAGAGTTAATTACTTAAAGGTTTTATTTATAAATGTTATGGTAGCTCATGTCTTACTTAAATTTTTTTGAATTAATAAGTCATATTTAATAAAACTAAAAATATTATTAAATTTTCTTAATTTTTAAAAGTAAAAACATTATTAATTTTGTATAGTAATGTTACAGATGATTATTTCACTAACTGATTAAAAAAAAAGTATGAGATTAAATGTTTTTGTCTTTCTATTTACTGGTTTGATTAAACCATCCAAAAAACCGAGAATATTAACCTTTTTTTCAGTTTTAAAACTGAGAATATTATCAAAAAAAATTTTAATTTTTTTTTAGTTTTGCAAATCAATATTCCATCATCATTCTCCTTTATAGACACAAAGTTTTTAGTTCCGCATAAAAAAAAATTCATTTTTTTTCAAAGAAAATTTAGTTTTTTTTTTTGTACAAATTTTTTTTAATAACTTTTTTTCAATTTTGAAAATCAAAATAAATGTTAAAACATCACGTTCTTTTATAGATAATCATAAATGATTAATAATATTGTCTGAATGAAAATTCTGACTACTAAAAATTTAATAAAATTTAAAAATTCAAAAAATCTTAATTAAAACTTAATAAAATATAAGTTCATAAATTATAACTTGTATCTAAATGTCTTATTAATAAATTGCACAAACCATCTTTATTAAGAGATGAGAAAAAAAAAGTAGAAATTTTAGAATTTAAAATGTGATTTACTTTAACAATATGATAGTAATAACTAAGGTTTATCATTCGGCCTACATACCCGTAAGTATCCTTGCTAGCTTATTTCTATTTTATCTTAAAATATTATTAAAAAATTTATTTCTTATTTTAAAAATTACTTTTTTATGTACTTCTCCCAACAAACTTTCTATTTTTTCTCTATTTTAATAAAATATTATTTTTAATTATTTTATATTTTAAGGCATGGAGATGCTCAAGAACCAATGATAATTGAATAAAAAATAAACTTATATTTTGGGAAGGGGGGTGAACAATTGTTTTCTATATTTGGAGAGCAACTGTGACATTTCTTATATTAGGGAATTGCCTTAGGAGAGTTAATGGGGTTAATTTTATGAAGAAAGACCCTCTAAAGTAGGTAAATAATGGATTTGAGGAATCTACTGAAGATGCTTTTAGCAAATTTTACTGTCCTCCAAACTTTTCCTCAATCCAAATGAATATTTCATATGAATTGGGCTAGTTCAAATAAGGGGTGTTTCGGGAAGATGATTAAAAGTTATTTTTAACTTTTTTATGAGAGAAAGAAGTGGATTAAAAGGTGGAAAGTAACTTTTAAATCACTTTCCAAAATAGGCCTAAGCCTTGGGTTGAGTGCAGGCCTAGGTGTTGAAACTCGATTTGCCTGATAGAAGCTATGTTTGGCATAAAAAGCCTAAGTTAAAATAGTCACAAAAAGATAAAATAAGTTAAAAAGTCAATAAAACAAAATATCACATACAAACTATAATTATTTTATTTTTTCTTTTACAAAAATAAAAAAATTTAAAAATTCATCTCCAACAAAATATTTTAAACTTAAATTAAAATAATTAAAAAAATCAATCTACATCCCACACAAACGACTAACCAATTATCCCACGAAAATGGGCCTAGTGGCCCAACTTGCGAGTGCTAGGAAAATAAGAAGACAAAAATAAAACAAAAAAAAATCTAAACTTGAATCTTGGTTTATCTGGTTTTGTTCGTGGATTAAGCCCGTTTAAGCCCATCTCGTTAGGTAAGGTTTTGTCCCAAGATCTTTAGGGGTGGTTTATGATGGCTTAAATAAGTATATTTTTTGACTTTTTATGAAATATAAATTGGGTATGAGTTATGTTTGAAGTGATGTGACTTAAATAAGATGATGTGACTTAAATGAGATAATGATTTTTGACTTTTTGATTTTTTTAAAGTACCCCAAACAAAGTCTAAAGCCTTAAGTCTTGTTTGGCATAACCTATTTTAATCCATCTTTTTATCTTTTTTTGAGTTATATCAATCAATATATTTTCTCTATTTTTTTACACATCTTTTTATAAAAAAATCAAAAAATATACTTGATCAACCTGCATCGTAAAAAACACACCTGCAAAACTCAGGCCATGATTAAGCTTGGACGCTAATTCCGTAACCTATATTTATAGAACGGAGAAATTAACTTTTTGTGGAAGTTTAAAACAAAAAAAATACAAATAAGTGGAATAATTTATCAATTTTAATAATTATAAGTATAATTCCTTTCATAAATTTGTAAATATTTTATAGAAATATAATTTATTTACAAATTTTTCTTATAAAATTTATTAATATATATAATTTTATTTTCTTAAAAAAAAAAATCAGTATTATTATTAATCTATCCACGTGCACGCACGGGGACTCTCCCCATAGCCCCCACCATCCATCACTACCATCACAATTCAATGCCTAATCTACCTAGATATTCATTCGCAATCGTTTGACGCTTTGCTCTCTCTCTCTCTCTCTCTCTCTCTGTTCTAATCCTTCTCTGATTCTGTTTTGGAGCCATTTCAACAAACACTTGGAGGTCGTGTTCAAGGGTATGAAACCACAAACACCATCAAGAGCAACAAGAAGAAGAATCACAAGAAACCCACTTTGGTGATTGATTGTAGAGAGCTTTTGAGGGGTGCAACAATGGTGATGGAAGGTCTCCAAGAAGATATGGGTGATGGAAACATGCAATGTAGAAATCACCCTTACAAAAACAACTCACCAGGTGGGATCTGTGCTTTTTGCCTACAAGAAAAGCTTGGAAAACTAGTCTCCTCCTCTTTCCCCATAGCCGTCTTCCCTTCTTCTTCCTCATCTTCATCTCCTTCCTTCAGATCTGACTTCGGTGGTGGATCCACATCGACCCTCTCTGTTCGACCCAACCACCCATCATCATCATCTTCCTCATCAACCAACAACACCATCAACAACAATGACTCTCACTACCATCAGTATTACTCGAGGCGATCTCGAATACCCTTTCTTCTCACCCACAAGAAGACTAAGAAGAAGAAAGACCTCACTCTTGCTGGTGGTGATTCTTCTACAGACCAATCTAGCATTGTTTTCAAGCGAAGCAAGTCCACCACCACTCCACGGCGAGGGGTTCGTTTCATGGAAGCGGACGAGGACAGCCCTCGGAGAAGAGGGTTCTGGTCGTTTCTGTATCAATCGAAGCACTCTCGTAATCGTAGAATCGATAATCATTGTAAAGAGATTTGCTACGCATCGTCTTCAACAATGGGGGCTTCTTCAAATGGGTCTTTCTCGCAGAGATCGGCGAAGAAGAGAGAGGAGTTTGTGGTGGTGGAGGAGAATGAGAGCCCAGATCAAGCTGCGTTTGATCGGAAAGTTTCCAGATCTAGATCGGTTGGGTGTGGAAGTAGGAGCTTTTCCGGGGACTTTTTCGAGCGAATCTCAACTGGGTTTGGGGACTGTACTCTCCGGCGAGTCGAGTCTCAGAGGGAAGGCAAGCCTAAGGTCACCCCTCTCCACCGCGGCGGAGGACAGGATTGTATGAAAGAGAGAGTCAAGTGCGGTGGGATTTTTAGTGGGTTCATGATCACTTCTTCATCTTCCTCATCTTCTTCTTCTTCTTACTGGGTTTCATCTTCAGCTGAAGATAACAATCATATGAGTGGAAAGGCGGCTGCACCAGCGAGGCATCTTTCTCATGGGAGGAGTAAGAGTTGGGGATGGGCATTTGCGAGTCCAATTAGAGCTTTGAGTAAGCCTTCTTCAACTGGGAAGAGAGAGGGTTCTAATAAGAACAACACCAACACCACCCCCAACCTCAATGCCATTCCTTCTCTGTTGGCTGTGGGTGGCTAAGGATATGCTTTTTGAGTTTGCTCATTAGCTTAAACCTTTAAAGTAAACATTACAACCTTGTTTTACCTGTGTATTTCTCTCTATATCTCTCTTTTGTATTTGTCTGTGTTTTGTGTCTGTCTCCTTAGCCTGTGTTTGGTACACTTTCTAAGTTCTTTTATCAATTTGGTGTCTTTTTGGTTTGGCTCAATCTTGGATTCCAATTCTAAGATGGGTTTATGATGAGGTTGATGCAATTAGACAATTGGGTGCAAATGGGTTTTCAAGTTCCCTGTTTATTACACAATTGAGACTCAGCATGGATCACTGTCCTTAAATCTTTTGGTCTCTCTTGTTCAAAATATTGTTTTGAGATTATTGCACTTCAAGATTTTCAATGATTCAGGTTAGAAGTCTTTCGGGACATGGAGACGAAAAGATTTGGGAACATGTTATTCTTGGCCTTCAGTCATCTTGTGATTAAGAGAAAAATTGAAACAGAATAGAATGACAGATGATCCTCCATACTGGATGAATTGATCTAAATTGTGCCACCAATTGTCTTTGATCTTTGTTGCATAAAATCTTATGGGTTGGTCCAAGTGTGTCTTAACCTTTTGTTTGTCCTTGCTTGATGGGAAACAAATCTTGATCATATTAGTCTTTTAAGTAATTAATTAGTCTTTGTGATCAGCTTATAGGAATTGTGTGATGCAATGAATTTGTAATTTTTGCACTGTTTCTTTTGTTAGTTGTAACTTTCATGTTAATGCAAAAAGAGATTCTGTTGATATATTATATGTTGTGAACAAGTTACAACTTTGCATGTTACACACAGTGATTCTTGCTTGATGGTTTGTATTTGACTCTATATATATATACATGGTCCCTATCTTTTGATTAATGATATGATGGCCTAACTTTTATATACAAAATATTGTGAACTTTGTAGTGACTTTTATGTACGTAGTTGTGAATTGTGGCCTTGTAGATCCCTTAATGTCTCAATCTTTTAGTTGCAACTTTTTCCCTCTTTTCCTTTTTTAATGGTTGGTGTCCGTCTCCCCTCCCCTACATGCAGTACATCTAATCACTCACAAATTATGGGCATCAATTAGACTCGTACTCTCTCACTAGGGATTGAGCCGAACCTAAGGTGTCCGAATTTATTACTTGCTTAACTATTGAACTATCCGTAGGCAAAAGGAGATTCTATTACATACTAGAAGGGTACGAACCTAATATGTGTAGGAAATTGTGGTATAGAGAAAAGGGTATTGTTTGGGATATTGGTTTAATAATTTTACTTTTTAGTCCTTGTAGTAATTGCTAGGCAATGTAAGTGTTTAGAGAGAAAAAAATAGTATTGTGGGTTTTTGAGAATAAAATTGTGACCAAGTTGTTCATAGTGAGTGAATTGTGTATTTTATATAAGATTTTTATTAATATATATTTTTAGAACACATGTTAAAATGCGTAAAAAGATTGTATATCTTGCTTAATAATATTTAAGTCTCTTAATAAAAAATTTTAAAAAAAAATCTTTATATATAATAAGAGAGTATATTTGTGAACTTGCATGTACATAAAGGGGTTCATGATTGATGATTTGTATGTAGGTATGTATCTATGTATGGTCCCTATCTTTTGATTCATGATATGATGGTCTAACTTTTATGCACAACAAGATTGTGAACTTGGTAGTGACTTTTTGTGCCACAAAGGGTGAATTGTGGGCTTATGTAGATCCTCCCTCCCTCAATGTCGCAATCCAGGAGTCTTTCTAGTGTCTCTTTGTATGCATGTATGATGCTCTACTTTTTCTAGCTGGCCTAAAATTATAAAAAAGAACAATGACTTTGCCAAGCATCACAAGTCTCTAGCATGTGCATGACTCATTGGCAACAACTAATCATTGTCTTAAAGAAAAAAAACAGAAATTTTGAGGATGAAAGACTGAAGAATCACTCTCAAGTTTCAGTCAAAGGAAGGTGCACATGTGTGGTGGGACCATGTCAAAACTCACAGATCTAATTCATGGGGGGGTACCCTCCCAAACAGTACTTAAAGCCAGGCTGGGTGAAGAACAAGAAGTCTCTCCTTTGGGCCGTTAGGTGCAATTATATATATATATATAATATTTTTAATAAATTAAAAGCAAATAATCAGACTCAGAAGTTAAAATACTTCTCTACCTGCTTCTCCAACAATTTCTTTGTATCATTTTTGTTTTTTGTTTTTGTGTTTTCAAGTTTTGAAAAGCACATTAGTCAATTGAATTTCATTTGCGAGGAAAGTTGTGGGTACCCAACTCCTCTTGATTGGAGAAGAGTTCGATTCTTCTGGTTTTTTTTTATTTTTGGCGGGGGTGGGTGGTGGGTAATCCTTTTTCTAAGAAATACCTAAAAGCTATATTAATTAAAATTTATCAAAAAAAGGTAGTTTGTCTCTAGGATGCAATTTGGATGGGTTCAAATTGACCAACCCAAATTCGATTTGAATTTTTTTTAAAATTTGAATAAGATATTATTAAATTCGGTATTAGCTTGGGTAAAATTTTAGAAACTCAAATTAAATTTGGACGGGTTTAGATAAAGACGTCAAATAATTCGAACCATCTGAAATCTGAATTATACATATATAGATATATAAAAATATTAAATATACGTATAAATTATTAGTCATTACATGATATTAAAGTAATTTAGATTATTAAATCATATTGAATATTTATTATATATACAAATAACATAAATTTTTTTATTTTTACTTTTATTTTCAATCATAAATTGTAAAGACTTTTATAGCGACATCTCTCTTATATTATATAAAAGGAAATTTATTAGAATTTTTTTTTTCCATTGTTTGTATCCGAATTAGTCTATAAGATATTCTTATATTCTAATAAGTCTTATTATTTAAACATTTGATCTAATAAATCATAATTCTTATATTTAAAGTATTTTATGGATATTTCTACCCTTATAAATATTTTTTGAACGGTTAGTAATTTAATGATGTGAACATTCACATTGACGATATAAATATTCACATTGACATTTTAACATTCACATTGATGATGTGAAAATTCATATTGACGGTATGAACATTCATATCACGGAACATTTACACTATAAATATGAATATTATTAGGGATATTTGAGTAACTATGTCACCCATAAGTCCTATTAGAATATAAGAAAATAAAGTGGAAATGGAACATAAATAGGTGAAAAGAGATTTATGAAAAAGTGCCCCTTATATAAATTATTTGTTTTGATGATATTAATAATTTTTTATATAAAAAATATAAATAGAGTCAAATTTTAATAATTTAATAATGTAGATGCAAAAAAATAAAAAATTAAAATTCATTTACAATTCGAGCAACTCGGGCAATTCGGGGATTAACTCTGGTCGGGCTTGGGCAAGCAACCTTGGTTACAATCCGGGCCTATGTAGATCTGGATAAATCTCAACATAACTTAAACTAGATTTGGACAACTTTTCAACCCGATCAAACCCACCTGAATTGCACCCCTAGTTGTCTCTAGTCCTATTGAGGACTAAACTGTCCAATTTTTGGTTCATCGCCTTACCATGAGTTGTTATATTGTTTATTTTTAAGTATATATAAATTATTTTTAAATATAATGCCATTTTGGGAAGAAGCTAAAACGCTTGCGTTTTTGGCTTGTGAGGAAAAAGCCAACTTGTCCAAAATGCCAGATTTTGCATTTGGCAAGTAACAAAAAAGCTACATTGTGAAATTACATAAATACCCTCTATGTTAACAAATTATCTATAATTTCAAAGTTTGGCAAGGGTATATTGGTCATTCTATTTTGATTTGATGCCATAAATAAATATTAAACCAAAAATAAAAAAAGTCAGCTTTTTACAACTTTCCAA
This sequence comes from Camellia japonica, assembly GCA_030407325.1. NCBI lineage: Eukaryota > Viridiplantae > Streptophyta > Magnoliopsida > Ericales > Theaceae > Camellia > Camellia japonica. The sequence continues at coordinate 5,994,327 of JAPPVO010000036.1, forward strand.
ATCACCTCCAAAAAAGCCAAAAAACTTGGTAAAAAGCCAAAAGTCAGTTTTTTACCAATTTCTCAAAACACCCCTATTATATTGATTCGACAAATGAGAAGTATAATTTTGAAAATAAATTATTTATTTTTTTGTAAAGAAATTATTTTTTTTCAACGATAGTCGATACACCTAGAAAATAAATATTTTGAATAATCACAGTTAAGCTCCTGATGAACCCAAAACTATCTAGTTCAGCAACACAAATTTTTAACTTTTTTCTTTACTTTCTATTTGATCGGATCAAAAAGAAATTTTGGGACTGTTTCGTTCTCCATATGACTGGAGACAAACCAACTTCTTTATAAAACTATTTTTGCACAGAAATAAAAATGATGAATGTTTTCAACTTTATATTGCTTTTGTTTCTAAAAACAAAGAAAATGACAACAATACCAATTAAGTGAACTTTCTAGTAGTAAGATTGAAAGATCAAGTTCATAGCACCTGGCCAGTTTAGCCCTGAGAGTGAATAATTAGATTTTTCAAAGCATTCTGAAAAGACATGGAATTAAAATATACATGATCTAATATTCATTTCATTTCTACTAAGGTGAGGATACAAAATTCACAGTTCATTTGTTGGACACTTTAAAACTGAAGTAGAAGATGCCTTATTTTCTCTCTCTCGGATTTCTCGTCTTGTTTTAGGTGAGGATATAAAAATTTCAGTAATGATACATCCCACTAAAAGTGGTGCTCTAAAGCACTACTAATGAGTTGGCAAGCACTTAAAATAAAAAAATAAAAACAAGACACAAGCAGTGGGGTCCCGTCTCCTGTCACATCAGTAGTGATGCTTTTAGAGCACCACTTCTAGTGGTCTCAAGCATTATTCTAAAAATTTTGAAAATGAAAGTCCAAAATTCATTGGAAATTTAGGGAAAATAAATAACCAAAGCTGGTACATATATACACATGATGACATGAGGGGCAGAGTAGCAAAAAGACATGGAAAAAAAAGGCTGTTTTGAAAGACTGTTATTGGCTCAGAACATGATGAATGGGGCTCAAAGGTCTTGTACTTTAGAACCCCACGAGGCAAATGTATGGACAACCACTACAGTCTACACTTTTATTACATCATTTGAGGGAGGGGGAGGGGGAATTAGTCTGATTCAGAATCATTAATGCAATTTTGATATTGATTAATAATGATTGATCAAATTAAAAACATGAGGCCGAAAGATGAACATCAAGCTAAGATCAAAATTGACATGATGGTCCCCAACTATATAAAAAGGACTTGGAGGAGAAAGGGCCTTGTGGAGGTGGAGAAACTTTTTCAGATACGGTGAAAAAGAAAAAATGAAAAACAGAAGCTCTTCGATGAGGTTCTCTCATAATAGGAGTAAATTAAGTTGTACAGAAAGTAGAGTTTGGTTATGGCCTTTCACTGTCACCATTAATCTCTCACAGTGGTATCTACTTTAGCCTTTAGCGTCAGAGAAGTGGTGGGCTTGAGGGCCCATGTACTATACTTCTAAGTTGTCTTCATGGTTTGGAAGAATAATACAATCAATGTGAGGGCAATTTGATAATTATGTAATAGTGGCTCCAATGGAATTGTTATTTCATTTGTCAAACAACTATAATATCAGCTGGGTGCTGAAACGGAGTTGTCAAATTTGGACATTGATATCTTTGTGTCAAATTTGACCCAAATTTTAACAGATTATACTTGACCCCTCTCTCTACATAATCACTTCTTTTTTAAAAATCTTATTCAAGTTACTTTGTTATTTTGTCTGATAAGTTGTAAAGAGAAATTGTACCAAATAATATGACATAAACTCTCACAATGAATATTAAAAAAACGGTTATAAATAACTCGTATAATTCCACTAAACAACCAGTAAGCTAATACTTTCTTCCATCTACAACCTAGTATTGTATCTCACACATGAAAAGACAACAGTGTTTATCAAGCTAACACTCACCTTATGCACAATAATCATGTCTTAAATGTGGAGAAACAAACACATTGACTTGGACATAGAGCATGAAAACAAGCAAAGCAAAGTGCACAATGATATAGAGATATTAGGAAATGACCTAACAATATATATTAATCAAAAATCAAAAATCAAAAATTAAAAAAATTAATAATCTAACACTCTCGCGTACAAACTCTTCTCCCACAATGCACAATTCTATCTCACATCTCACACGTGCAGAAATAACAATATTACTTATCAAGCTAACTCTTCCATGATTTACAACCATGCATGTGGAGAGACAAACATATACTAACTTGGGCAAAGTACAATTATACAAATTAAATAAAGTGCACAATGATATAGAGATAATAAAACGACAAAAATCAAACTTAAAATCTCGAATCAAAACATTGATACCATGTTAAATCACTTTTCTAATATCTCAAAACATCATGAAAGACACCGAACATTATATATATATATAGAGAGAGAGAGAGAGAGAGATGACATATTAGATTCAACCCTACATACTCAAAGCAGATGCCCAGATTGAATGCCTCAATAGCATTATTTGATCAGTGGATGGGTCCTCAAGCCATTGTGCAGTTGATTCATTATCCTTTTTCTATGTATTCATTCATACCCCTGTGAATCAGCCATTGGTGGAGGACAAGTAGCAAGAGGCTATAAAGCTTTGTGTAACAAAAATTTGGCCCGCTTCAATTTGGAAATTGGATCAGTTAAGGAATGAGTGGCAGTGGTGGAGGTTTAGCCTTTGTCTGGATGTGAATATATAATAATCCTATGCTATATCAAATTACAGTCAAGCTTTATACTGTGTTTTTTCTTGTTATGTAATTTCCTCCATGCGAGGACCTCAATCAACTCTGTTTCTTTCTCATTATCAGAGAAAACCACATTATGATCTTAGGCATGAAAAATCTAAGGTGCTTCGTTGTGCAAAGTGAGAATCTAGATTAGGGGACAGGAGAGATTTTTAATCTGTTTTGTTGTCTTGTGATTAAAATCTCAACTAAAGTGTTAGCGTTGTGTTTGAATCTTAAGTTTGTGAGAAATTTTACTCTATTTAAAAAAAAAGAAAAAATTCAATACTATGGTGATACCACATTATCACCAACACATAGTATCACTATGTAATAACAAATTATCATGCAACATAATAAACTCCACTATATATATGTGGCAATTGCAAAATTAACTTAGAACATAAAATTACATCTCAATAACGAGGTTAACTATCCCATGTGTAATTTCATTATCGGTTAGTGTCAATGATGACATTAAAAGCTGTAAAAATGTTTCACATTTAATTGAAAGCTGTTCAATATTTGCCAAGTTAGCTTAGCAACAAGCCATTTCCAAGCTATGTGGAAAAAAAAATGTAAAGAGAGAGAGAGAGAGAGACCTGTAATTTCAAAGTTATTGACAACCTACATATTTCACTCTGTTATCTGAGAACTCAAGTTCTCGAAATCAATGTCTCCCATTCCTGTATCTTCCTCTTCTTCACTGTCTTCATCTCCACTAGCTTCATTCTCACCAAGCTGAGCCATGTGTTCAGCAGCCAATTTATCCTCCCGTTCACTCACCTAAATTAATGCAACATATTGAATATAGTCACATACAGAGAGAGTGAATCTCCTGAGTGTTCAAACAAAAGCAAAGAAAGACATACCAGTCGGCCCTCTTATAATCGATATCCTAGAACTCAATAATTTTGATCAACTTCATAAATTTTTAAGAAATCAACTTCGTTCTATATGTATAACCAATAATTTATTACTTATTAATTAATTTTAAAATGTTCTTCTATTATTAGAGTACAAAATAAAACTAACCATAAGTAATAAACAAGGGGATTAAGAGCTTTCATAGACAAAAGATTTAATATGATACATATATTGTTTTGTTGGAGAAATGTGTTGCCTTAACAAATAATGCATGCAAGTTCTATTTTTATACTGAATCATAAAACTGTGAAGAAACTTTTTCATATTGATAGAATACAGAAACTTAATATTTACAATTTTTTTTTTTCCTCCTGAGATTATAAATTATTAGTAGGCCTATTGAGCTCGACATCCACAAGAAAACAATGACAGAATTAAGGGACATAAATTCAACACTCACCGTTCTAGGTGCTACTTTCACAGTAAGTTTCCCATTGTGGCGGTCTATTTCTTCAGTGCAAGCTGCAATTGCTTTATTAAGAATTGATATCCCTCGTTCCTGCCCAAATCAAATCAAAGGATAAAATTTCATGAGAAAATTGCAAACTTAGGTTTTTACAAACTTATGAGATCAATGACTGAGAAGATTAATAGAGATGACAAAAAAAAAATCACAGAGCAGCACTAGAAAAACAATCTTTGTTAATAAATAAATCTTAAAATGAAATGACAAACAGAAGTTAGATAATTTCTTGGGTTACTCTACAACAAGCTTAGGCTGATTAGCTCATTTGATCTTCAAGACATTAAATTCAAGGTTGAACATTAAATCAACAAATAACAAGCTTGAGCACACATGCACAAGGACACAAACACATGCATGCTTATGTATGTCCGTGGGGGCCACCATTCTAATACAAGCAACACAGTCGCAGTTTATCAAATAACATTTCATCTGATGATCTGCGATTACCTTGTCAAGAGTCTGAGTGTTAAGAACATACAATGGAGGAGCAACAACTGTAATTTTCACAGGGCAATCCTCATTGCCAGCAGCTTCACCTTTGCGCATGGCTTCCTGTAATGTCAGATGTGAAACAAAGTACAAATCAGGTAAGCATTAGCAATACCCACCACAATCTCACTAATGTTTAGAGATAAACTATCACCAAAAAAAATATATATAGAGACGAAAAGTGTGGGCAACATTAAGACCTTAATGTGAAGAACACCATCAAACTGGAAACATATCAACTCAAGGTCAGCCCGAATCTTCAATGGCTGTGCAGTCATTCTTCTCCTGATGTTTTTCACAAAAGCATCTTTGACTTCCTCTGACATAGCAGGAACCACCTTAGTGACCTATCAGATGGAAAGATCAACAGTAGGCATCATAACCAGTAGGAAGAAGGTGCCCAAAGGCCTTACTTGAACAAGGATTACCTCCTGTCCATCTGGACCAATTTCTTTGACTTCACGGGTGAGAGAATTAAGAACAGAATCAGGATCATTAACAATCAACTTGAATGCCTGCAGCCCAAAAAAGGTAAAGAAAGCAGAAAAGAAAAAGTAGTCTAATCAGCAATTGCTAGTTGTGGAAAAAGTAATAGTTTTAAGAAGCTCTACATAATCTTACCTCAATAGCATGGCCATATTTTCGGTATAAAGGCCAGCCAACATGGATATACAGATCCTGCAATTGATAACTTGCATTCAGAAGTAGCCATGTGAAAACATGCTGACAAATCGGATACTTTAAAATTAATTTGACATAAGCACACAACATTACAAGCAATATGTTCTTTAAAACAAAAACACAGCACAAGAAAGTTCACAAGACATAAGAAAGATGGACTTATTTAGTGGCTACGATGCTAAATAAATTCATTGAAGAAGAAAGGAGATAGATGAGGACCTCCTTATGAGCATAAAAAGTACAGTGGGGCAGCATGGAGGGAGAGATATAAGTTAGAAGTTATAACCATTGGAATTACAAATTGTAGCTCATTGAGCTAAAAAATGGATTAAGAGCTTTAGGAACTTTCCAAACCACCCGACTTTCTCAAACGCCATGGAATTTCAACTCAATGCTAGAAAGGCAAGCAGGAAAAAAGAGAACGGAAAAAAATAAATAAATCAAAAGACTAGGTCAAAAACATTGTATATCAGAAAAACAAATCAGAAGAAAAGTATCATCCAAATCTTATAACCATGTAGGCTCAGCCAATTGCTAATCTGCTATATTTATTCAAATTACAAAATCAACACCAAAACCAGCCAAATCCAAGTGTATAGAGCAAGGCCCAGCACATGTGAAGTATACATTACATGAAACCCATACGTACAAATATAATGTATTTCAGAAAAGAGGAGACATTTCTATATACTGTTGTTGTTCATAATGTTTGAAGAACCCATGTCAAACCATAGAGTAACATGCTTGTTGGCAGATGCTAGGCACATGCAACATGTACATGTTATGAATTAAGAGTAGCGCATTTCTTGTAGGTTCTTTTTTTTTTTTTTTTTTTTTGCTCTTTTTTTTTTTTTTTTTTTGATTGGCGAAAGTCAATTATTAGCAGTTGAACCACCAACCTCTACCTTTCAAGCATCTAAGGGCTACCTCCATGCCACTATTTTTTTATTTTTTTTTTGATAAATAACCTCGATGCCACTATTATACCAGAGTGTTCCATCAGATGCACTCAAACAAACACAACATTTAAAAATATAAAATATAAATCCATTAATTATTGCTGCAATCACTGTAATTCATTGTATATACACCGACTCTGTGTGTGTGTGTGTGTGTGTGTGTGTGTGTGGAGGCAGATAGTGGTAACGAAAAAAGGGAACTTGAGCCACTATCATCAAGGTCAAAATACCAGGCTGAAATCATAGGACAGACATGCATCCGTGCTACATTTAAAGCACTCTTTACCACAAAATGAATATATCAGGTTCATGGCCTTACCATATGGGTGATTCAATGCATCGTGTTGGTCCCCACTCAAAATGTACAAGTGGAAACCCAATTGAATAGGAAAACTGGATTCTTAAAGATCGAGCTCTATCACTGTTCCCCCAGCTTTACGTATGACTCATTTTAATAATACTGCTCTTTGCAAAGTAATACTTAGTTCTTTATGAACAATTGACACATAATCACAAGTACACAAGGATAATTTTGGTCACACGCCCTTAGATGAAGTCAATGGAAACCACCACCACAACCACCTAAATGACCAATGACACCACTTGAATCCACCTTTCAATATTTACAGAAAATCAAATTGATGAAAGAATCAATTAAATTAAACTCGAAAATGTTTCTTTGTCTCCAATTTTGAAGGATAGGTTGGTTTGGAATATTCATTCATCAGATTCTTTTACTTGTAAATCATTTCTTGATAAAATCATTGATACTTCTCATGTACCTCAGTTTCTATTTTATAACAAGATTTGGAAGGCGTGTGCTCTTCTTAAGGTGAAAATGTTCATGTGGATCTTGGTTCATGGGGGCACTCTGACAAATGATTCATTGCAAAAAAGGAGACCCGCGGTATCTTAATCCTCAATGGTGCATCATGTGTTGTAAAAGTGGAGAATCTCTGGATCATCTCTTTTTGCATTACTCAGTGGCTAGGTATTTATGGCATAGGATGTTTGGATTGGGTAGTGTGATGTGGGTGGCCCAAAAGGATGTGCTCAAATGCTATTATTTGATTTTCAAGTTTTTGGAAGGTCGAAGAGGGCTAAAGTGTTTTGGAGTGGTGTTGTCTTTGCAATTTTATGGATTGTTTGGTTGGAAAGAAATGCCCACGTTTTCGAAGGAGTTGCCTAGGATATAGACTAATTATGGGATAGGGTGAGATACTTTGCGTCTTTTTGGGTCTCGGCAAGTTCAGTATTCCGAAGGATTTCGCTTTTTTTGCTTCCTACCGACTGTGTTACATGGACTCGGCACTTTGGGACAAAGTACCCCTGTCGACACAACACGACACGGGTGCGGGTGTGAAATTTGTGTCGGATTCGCTTGTTCTCTCTCTGACACAGCTCTTTACAGACAGCAAAAGAAATGAAAGAGGAGAGAGCAAGAGAGAACCTGTCGATCCAGTCGAAGCTCCATCCAATCAAAGATCGAAGACCTCCAGTCGAAGCTCCATCGGTCGATCCAGTCGAAAATTGAAGCTCCATCAGTCGATCGAATAGTTGAACACACCAGACGACTTCGAAAAGCCTCTCTCTCTCTCTCTCTCGTTTTATCTTCTTGACTTGATTCATGTCTCTGTCTCTTGATTCATATCTATTCGTATCTATCTATATATAATAATAATAGTTAATAACTATTATTATATAACATATAATATATTATATAAGATAATATATACTTATATATATATATATTAATAAAAAAAAAAAATACATGTATGTAAAATAAAATAAAAAAGTTAATTGAAACACATTATTTAAAAAATATAATAAATAAATAAAATAATTAATGTATATTAAAATAAAAATATTTATAAAAAAAAAAAAATTTGTCGTGTCCCCTGCCGTGTTTGTGTCTGTGTCCCCATTTTTTAAAAATTGTCGTATCCGTGTCCATGTTCGTATCCGTATGTGTGTCTGTGTCCGTATCCGTACTTATAGATTTTTTTATTTATATAATATAACTCATCTTTGTATATAAATATATTATATATTTTTTTAAAAAAACTATTTAACGTATCCCGTACCCGTATCAAATTTGGATACATATCCATGTATCCTTAATTTTAATTTTGAAGTGTCCGACTCTTAAATACGCACCCGAACCCAATACCCGTATCCAAGTTTGTGTAACATAGGTTACCGATTGGGTGTCAGTTTGTTCTATGTAGTAGTTTTGAAGTTGAAATTTTTGTATTTTCTTCTCTCCTTTTGGTTTTTTTTCATTTTTCTTGTAAGAGGATGTCTTATCCTCTTCTTCTTGCCTTCGAGCCTTAATATATCTTTGTTTGTTGCCGTTAAAAAATTTAAAAAAAAATAAAAATAAAAAGGGTACCCCAAAGCATGCATTTCAACATGACACCTCTACAAATTGTCAATGTCACCAACCAACCAACCAACCAAACACTAGTACCACCACCAATTGCACGAGCATCAACATGACACATTACCACACCATGTCACTTGCAACAAGGATTGTTTTGCTAACTTGGATTCAGTATACAAATAAATTTATTAGTTTTTTTAACAAAAACATGATTCCTAACCATGCTTTAGGTGGAATGGCATATAAATTTGTCTGCACACTAATTGTTTAATTTTGGATTTGATATATATATATATACCCATCAATTTTACCGAGAAACTATTTTCCATGAAAACAAACAGCGTCAAAAGGGAAGAAGAAAAACAAACCACGAAACTACCTCTAAATCGACGGCCATAGTTTCGGCAACGTGGCGCATGAGGGAGTGAACGAGCTTGCTCTTATTATAGCGATCCTCACAGGCGAGAATGTCCTCCTCGGCGACTCTGCGCTTGCTGAGATTGACGTAGTCTTTGTCAGGGTCGACGCTGAGGACCATGACGGGCTCGGTGCGGCCGACCTTGATGAGGCTGTTGATGCTCCGTATACGGCGGCGAGAGAGCTCTGAGAGGAGGATCATCCCTTCGATGTTGTTGTATTCCAGAAGATAGACGTATGCGCAGAGGTCACCGATGCTCTTCACCTGCACCATCACCGCCGTGTCTACCTCCGGGTACTTTGCCTCGTACATTCTGCACTCCAAATTGGGCGGCGCGTTTACAACCCCCATTGTTTTCGCTTCTTCTGATCGTGACTCTCTCTCTCTCTGTATCTAGGGTTTCTGAGGTGGGTGAGCAGAGCTTAAAGGTGTTTGGAAAAATGTCTCTGAGAGGAATGCAAAACACGCAACTGCACCGCCTCTTTTAATAGGGTTTTGTGAAGGAGCAAAGATCCTCGGCCGCCCTTTTTGGGCAGCCGTTCCATCAGCCCCCCAAAACGACGTCGGAGTAAAATGGGGATTTTAAAGCTTGAAAAACTTGATTTGTTCAAAAAGGTTACATACGCCCACCGTGGGGCTCGAACCCACGACCACAAGGTTAAGAGCCTTGCGCTCTACCAACTGAGCTAGACGGGCTTTGCTTGAAGGGATGGATTTTTAAAGCTAATTAAAATGAATACAATTATGTACTTTGCTTATACTTAGACGGCCCTTTTGATAATGTTCTTGAAAATAAAACTAGGGTTTAATATCATTAAGAAAATGCCTAGTTTCTTGTAATCATTTAATGCTTGTAAACCCTCTTCTCTCTCTGGAACTATATACGTAAAAAATGAGAGGCAATTCACAAATATAAAGTTAAAATGAAATATTAAAAGAAGAGAAAGATGTATATAGTTATAGCCTCATTTTTGAATAATTTACTTTCACGATTGAAATTCACACCTACTAAACGTTAACAGACAATTTATCGTTGGGCCAAATCCCTTCTTGTTTTTGTGTGTTTTTTTAGTTGGGTAACTTGGTTGAATGGGTGGATAGGTGGATGTTCAGCGTTGGGACACTTATTCTAATTGCTACTGTGATGTGTCTATTGCTTATAGTACACATATCTAATAAGCTTGCTAAGTTTCCACCACATGACGAAAAGGGGGTTCATATGTTTAAGGAATCAAGGCTTTCTTCCACCATGACTTCTTCACATGGAGAAGGAGAAAGCTTTCTGACATTGAAAAAGGAGGATATGGTGGAGGCCTCTAAGATAGGTTTTAAAACACTACTACTTAAAATTTGGTATTAAATTAGCTTTATCAAAGTTTGAGTAATATTATATAAATTAATAAATTTTACAAAACAAAAAATTATTTGCAGAAGTTTTAATTATATCATTTGAATTGCACAAATTGCATAGAAATCATTCACATCGCACAAAAAAAGGCACAGTAGGACTCACATAAAAGAGAAGGTAGAAGTCCCATGTGAGCCCCCACAATGTTGTGGTAGATTGTCGATTAATGTTGTGTTTAGCTAGAAAATTTGAAAAATAATTTAAAAAAGTAAAAGGAAAATACATGTAAAACTATGTGAAAGGTAAAATATATTTTATTTACATTTCACCTATCTTTTTATTTTCTATTTCCAAATCCCCCAATAAAACACAACATAAATCATTTTCTATTTCCAGATCCCCCGATAAAACACAACACAAATAGATTTACAGATACTATTTTAGTAAATCCTGTTTGTATTGATTAATGCTACATATATAAGAAATTTTAGTAATTTTATGGTTTTTACATAATTTTCCAGAGGATATAACCGATATTTTTTTAAGACTGAATAAAACCAAATGAAAAATAATGCAGGGCACATATCCAATAGATATATACAGAAATTCTCTTTCAAACCAGTAAAATGTTTCTTGGCAGATTTATTTTTTTGTTGTTTGTATTTTTGTTTTATTGTTTGGTTGGGATAACCCTTTGGAGTCTTATTTATGTGCTACTTTTTTTATTAATATAATATTACCCATGTTCTCAAAAAAAAAAAAAAAAAAACCAGTAAAATGTTAAATTTCCTGTGACGTTTTCATAAATATTGTCACACATATTTCTTATGAATAACTAAACCACAGACATAAAAAAAAAAAAAAAAAAAAATTAGCCAAAAACATTCCCAAGTTCACCACAATAGGAAGCTCAAAATGAAGAGAGCAATTCAAAAAATCAAACTCTATCATTAACAAATTGCAGAACTATAGTAATCTGTAAAACAAAACTCAGGATTCCTAAGATAGTGTAGAAGGGAATGTGGGGATGGAAAGGAAATCCTTTGCCAGGAATTTAGTCTTCATCCTCGCCCTCATTCTCAGCAATGTTGAAGTATCACAACTCATAAATGTTACGGTCCTTGTTCGATCCAATTACTCGAAGCCAATTCCAGACATTGTGTTTCTTCAGATATTCTTTGTCAGATACTTCAGATATTTGAATACCACCAATTATTTAAGATAAGCAACAGGCATGCAAAACAAAATTCAACAAGAATAAAGTGAACTAGGGCATAGAACCTTTACCAAATGAGATCTCATTTAACAGAACTATGAAGGTCATCCAATAGGGTACTATTACACACATGTATATGCCCACATCGGATAAATACCAACAGCAGTGTAATAACTTCTCATAAACATTAAAAATAAAAAAAACTTATTCTATATGATCAAGTCAACAACATCCAGAACAAAAATACACATTTCATAGAGTGAGCTCGAGCAGAATGTAAAAGCACAAATTTGTTGCGTCTTTTTCAGGTGGGTTCTGTACACAATAAACCGATGCTGTTAGAGGTGAAGTTGGCCCTGAAAAAAATCCTACTGCAATGCGTTATCTGCTGAAAGGCTTTAATGGCCAATTTTATAGCCAAGGAAATAAGAAATACGTTACAATTCTGAGATTTTAACCACAAAAAAAAAAAAAAAAATCATTCAGTGTGTTTGGTTTGAATTTTTTGAATTAAGTTTTTTGAAAACTGAGTTTTTTGATTTTTGTGTTTTTTGTTTTAGTGAATATTTTTTAAATTTTAAACATTTTTTTTTTACTTTTTTAGATGCACCTTACTCAAATGTATCTAAAAAGTAAAAAATTTGTGAAAAAATATTTTAAAAAATTATAAATATATAAAAATATACTGAATCCTCGTATTTTTTTTATATTTTTGGTATTTAGTGAATTTTTAAAAGGTTTTTTCAAATTTTTTTTTTTTTTTACGAGATAGATAGTTAGGTAGAATGTCGAAAAAATTAAAAAAATTGCTCAAAATATTAAAAAAATTCAATAAAAACAAAAAAACATGGAAAATAAGAAAGTAGAATTTTTGAGAAATGTTTTTAAAAATGATAACCAAGCATGTTTGGTTTGAGTTTTCTAAATTAAGTTTTTTAAAACCAAGTTTTTTTATTTTCGTATTTTTTTGTTTTTAGTGAATATTTTTAAACATTTTTTTTTTACTTTTTTAGATGTACCTCACTTAGATGTATCTAAAAAGTAAAAAATTTGTAAAAAAATATTTTAAAAAATTAATAAATACATAGAAATACAAAAAATATATTGAATTCTAGTATTTTTTTTTTTATATTTTTGGTATTTAGCAAATTTTTAAAAGATTTTTTTTTACAATTTTTTTACTTTTTAAGTGTATTTATGTTAGGCATGTCTTAAAATTGCTTAAAAATATTAAAAAGTAAAAAATAAAAAAAAAAAAACACAGAAAAATAAAAATAAAATTTTTTAAAAAGTATTTTTGAAAAAATAGAACCAAGCAAGCTAAATCCCCGTGTCTTAATTGCCAAATTGATTGCACAGGTAAATGAAGAAATAAGTTACAATTCCAAGATTTTAAATATAAAAAATCCTGTGTGTTTGTCTGAACAGTGAGCTAGTTGATGATGTTGAGGAAACTGTTTGTTTGCATCATTGAACTGTTTTTGCTCCACACTAACACTGAAACCAATATGTGACTTTCATAATGTCGGCGAGCTAAAGGGAATTCATGTAACCTTTTAAAAAGTAACAGCTCAATATAACCATCACAAAGCTCCTCAAGCACAGACAAATTACTCAGGCTGAAGCGAATTTAAATGTTGCCGATCAAAAACGAAAAAAAAGGTGTTTGGCTCCTTCATATTGCTCTAAAGTTCACCACAAATTTTGTACATTTTGAGTGTGTGCATCTAAAATATTGTAAATAATATATTAATAATATTAACTCGAAACTTAAGTCTCGTTTAAAAACAAGTTATTTTAGTAATTTTTTAAACTTTTTATGAAAAGACATGCAAAAAAAAATAAAGAAAAAATTGATGTAACTTATAGTAACTTTTTAACAACTTGACTATTTCAGTTGGACTATTTCAGTTGGGGTGGTTGCACCCACCATGCACCATGTATTATTTATATAAAATAATTAAAAGAAAAACGGTGAGGGACAAACCCACCCACCCCATTTCCGGTGGCGTTCACCACGCACCGTAAGAAAAACACAAAAACAAAACAGTGGGGACAAACAAAACGATGCGTGGTAGGTGCAACCACCACCAAGTTTCAAGATACTATTATTAATATATTATTTACAACATTTTATATACAAACAAAGCCAAATAGACTACGATTACTAGCCCATAACTATGTATGACCTCATCATACTTAACCTTCTTTTTTATTTTACTTTTTATCACACTGTTCCCAATTTCAAACATTCAACAAAAATGATTTTTCTCCCGATTTTTGTCCCTCCGAATAGCCCGAAACAGATAGAAGAAAAAAAAAGAGAAAGAGAAAGAGAGAAAGAGAAAAGGGAATGGAGAGAGAGAGGACCCTCCTTCACCTCCGCCACCGCCGATCGATCGCAGATCGACCGGCCGATTGTTGCAGCAGCTCGTCTAGAGATGGCAATTTGAAATCGGCCCGACAGGAACCCGATCCCCCGACCCCGATTAGAACGGGTTTTCCCCGAAAATTATCTCCATAGGGCCGGGGATGGTATTGAAAATTGAATCCCCGATAATTTTCAGGCCAGGGACGCCCGACCCCGGCTCGAATTATCCCCGACAATTGCCCCGAATATTCCTAAGAGATATATATGTTTTGATTCTGCTCTCTAGTCATTCACATTCTAATATTCTCTCAGCCTCTCTCTCTCTCTCCCTCTGTGCGCAGTGCTGCTACTCACGGCGTCGTCCGATCTCCCTTCTCCTCCGCTGCTGCTACTCACGGCGTCCTCCTCTGTTGCCTCTTGCGGGCCGGCCTCCTCATCCGTCGGCTCCGTCACCTCTCGCCTCCCCCTCTCTTTGCCATGGCAGATCTGAGAAGATCCCTCCGCCATCGTCAATTGTGTCCTCCTCCGCCAGATCTGTCTCTATCTTTATTTTATTTATTTATTATTTTTTTTTTGTTGATGATGTTGCTGCCAAAACCCCTCATTTGACCCAAAGCCTTTCCTCATTCTCTCTCTCTAGGGTTTCTCTCTCCTCGATTCAAAGCTCAAAGGTACTATCCTAACCCTTCATCGTCTATTTAGTTGCCTAGAAAACAAAGGAAAGTTGTAGAAAGCTTCGATTTCTGCTACCTGGCTCCCCAAAACTGATTACTTGAGTTTTTGTTGGTTTCACTCCTTTGTGGTAGATGAAGCTGTAGTCTTTTCTTCTTTCTCAGCGGCCAAACATACTAATGCTAGACTTGGCTTTCAAATAATTTGTGTTTGATGCAAAACTGTTTGTACATGCCTTGATAAGTTGCTGATGTTGATGAAATTTTTTTTTTTTTTTTTTTTTGATGTTGCTGCTGTCGTTGATGTTTTTGTTGATGAATTTTTTTTTTGGGATGATGTTGCTGAATGATGTTGTTGATGATGAGTATGGGGATTTTCCGAGATCGGGGAAACCCGATCCCCGTTGGGGGCGAGGGTGGGGGTGGAGGGAGTGATACGTTCCCCATCGGGGATCAGGATCGGGGCCGGGGTAGGAGACCGGGGACGGGGAGGGTGATCCCCAGCCTTGCCCCGCCCCGTTGCCATTCCTAAGCTCGTCGTAGCCCGTCGCAGCCCCGCCTCCGACCGCCGTCGCCTCCGATCTCTCTGTCTCTCTCTCTCTCTGCTACTCCTTTTTCTTCTTTCTTCTTTCTTTCTTCTTCTTTTCTAATTGAAAAAATATATATATATATATATTTTAAAACGACGAAACGACGTCATTTTTGGATTCAGGGGGGATTCGGGGGCCTCTCTTTCGAGCTACGTAACACAACACAAATGGGCTAATAAGTTCGGAAATATCAATTTCAAATATCTGCAGCAAAATCAATCTAAGCAGTTACTTCGATATGAACCATGACATACCATTACAACTAAAATTAATATTTTTTTGAACCCAAAAAAATATTCAATGGGAGGTCAAAAAATGTGAGAATGATGGACTGGTAATTTTAACAAACAAATGAGTATATATAACGCCCACCCCAAGCATCAACTAATTACTGGCGGAATTTTAAAAGAATAATTGTTGAAAAATCCAAATTAAAGAGAGAATAAAGCATTAAGTCCAGTGAATATTTTTTTGTTGGTGGAAGTTTTACCATTTGTTAAATAATTTGGTGATAAACATGTTCAACAGAACAATAAATCCACAGATTTATCCTTCCATCCAAAATTAAAATGATGAAAATACCATTAGATTGAGAGTACAACAAATCTGGACTCAAATCTTAACAAATCTTAACTATCTCCTACTATAATCACTATTAAAACCATTAAGAACTACAAAAAGGGCCCAAACCAGATTGAAAACCAAAAAAAAAAAAAAGTAACATATATATTGGGTTAGGGTTTCATATTCAAAGCCATTCACAAACAGATATACACACGCACACACACACATGAATATAAATGTAATGTAGCATGAAACAGAGTGAAGATGAGAGAGAGAGAGACGGTGACAGATCTATGGAATCTGACTCTCGGATCACTACCGTAGCTGCCGATTTGAGGTGATGATGAGACGACGACAGCGGTGAGTGTGGATGAGATCGGCGAAGAGAGAGAGAGAGAGAGAGAGAGATATTTGAGTGCGGGTGGTAGTTCGTGAGAAAGAGCAATGTTGAAGACAACTTTGATGAGTGCCCTGTGATTATCAGTGCATCACAAAAGCTTGATTGGAGAGTAGAGTTTGAGCGGAAGGACCTTGAGAACGAAGCCCTCGCAATCCGACTCAATGTGCCATGATGACGGTAGAGAGGAAACAAAGGTGGGAGATGCGGTGCTAAACTTAACTGTCGGAATGGAAAGAGGTCATCAACAAAGGAGGGCAAAAGATCGCGACGGAGGAAGCACAATAGAGAGAGGAGAGTTTGAAGAGGGAAAGAGAGAGCATGCAACTTGAAGTTGAACCGTGTTATAGGATATATATATATATATATATACAAGGGTTTTTTTGGTCATTTTGCTTAAACTTGTCCTTTTGACAAAGTATTTCAGCGCCTAAACTTTTGGCCAAACAAAATTGAGATTTGAATTTGTGGATTGAGTGCCCAAATGTTAATTGGAGAGTGGGCAAGAAAGAATACAAGGAAATTATGATACCTTGTAGAGTGTTAGTTCTACCAAATTTTCATTGAAATTCTTACTCTCAATATATAGAATCATTCTCCAAATCAAATACAACAATTAATATATGTATTTATTCTTCAATATTTTCTGAGTTCCTACATTTCAACTTTTTAAAATGCCTTGTTTATACATTTTGTTTGAATTTATAATTATTATATTTCTCATACAACAATTTTAACTTCGTTTTGCATTATTTCTATTCCAATAATGTAAAATTCATCGATTATTTGTCATTGATAATTTTAGTTATTGTTTATTTTGTTTTGTGTAAGTATATGACAATAAACAATGACAAATGAGCTATTTTTTATGATTAATATATCGTGATTATACAACTAGTATTTTGTAGATTACATTGTTGACTACATTAGCCAAATCTCCGTTACAACAATATGCGATTTTGGAATTATGAATGGGGAAAACATGCTTCTTGCATTAATATAGAAGCTCATATCCATTTCTTCCAAACACGTTATTTCAAAATAGACAAACTACATAATAATAATTATGTTTTCCCAGCTCATAATTCCAAAATCTCATGTTATTGTTATGAAAATTTGGTCAAAAGTAAACATATGTCAACAATGCAACTTAAAAAATATTAGTAATAATGGGCCACGATCCACAAAAAATCCGATTTGACAAGATTTATTGTAAAGATGGACGTGAGTCAGGTTGGTTTAGATTGGAGCTAAACCTAGAAATGAACCAATGTGATCATGATTGATTCCAAATTTTCAAATCCAAACCAAAACCAAACCAAACGTTGTTTGAAAACTAACCCAAATAAACTCAAGTTAGAAGTGTAGTTCCACATGTTTTTTATTTTATTTTATAAATGCTTATTATAAAACAAAATTTCAGAGAAAAAAAGAGTTACTAAAAAAACTTATGAAATTACCAATTTGTCTTGGTCAATTCCACTGTAACTCTTTAAGGATATAATTATTGAATGAAATCATATATGAAATATATATATATATATATATAAATACATATAGCTGGTTTGGGTTAGTCTCAAGCTAATTCGAGAACCAAACCAACCTAGTAGGGTTAACCATTTTTAGACCTAGAATCTCATATTAACAACAACTAACCCATTAATCCATGAATTTTAAATTCTTGACAAATAACAAATATGCAATTTTATATTAAATAATAAACATGTAGGAATTAAAAATGTGTGATCGGGCCAAAAGTCTAAATTGTAATTTTGTTTGCTCAAAAGTGCTAGAATATTTTGTCCAACCAAACAAGCTCAAGCAAAATGACTAACATACCCTTCTTTATATATATCATTACACGATCCTAAAACCCAAAAACAAAAACCAAGTCCTGTTTCCTCTCTCTCTTCCCTTTACTCTCTCTCTCTCTCTCTCTCTCTCTCTCCTCTTCTCTCTCTCTCACTTGAAACCCTAACTTCAACCAAAGAGAAAACCAAAACCAAACCATTCTTCTCCAAAATTCGAGGACGACGGTGCACCTCCAAAGTACCAGAGCGTTGCCTTGATCATCAGCGTCACCGGCATCGTCAGTGTAACAAGCCCGCGGGAGACCTCGCTACAACTCAGACTCGATTTGTTGTCACGGTTCTTAATCTGAACCAAAGAGTCCAAATCCGGCAAATCGTTTTGAGAAAACAGATTTTTGAAAGAAGTGCCAAACATGGACTGCTTTGCCAGATACAGAGTTGCCACCTAAATATTTTATTTTTGGAAAATTTAGGAAACCCTGACTCGTTTGCCTAAGGCCACGTGTCCGTCATCACCAAAGTTGCCTCGGCTCGGGAACTTGGGTACGATTGGGGAAGGTCACTTCGTGAGCACCCCCGCTCGCCGATCAAAGATCGGCCTCTACTAAACATGATATTTAGTTTTGAAAACATTGTGTGCTCTTATTCCGGTTATTAGCCTAGATTTACGTGATGCGCACAGCATACAAGTATAGACCGGGTCGCCTGAATTGGAACAAAAATTTCATGTTTGTTTTTGAAAGATGGTTTGCTACCCGCAGGTAGGCTTAAAATGCAGATTTTGCCACCCTCAGGTAGGCTTAGAAAAGATGGTTTTGCCACTATGTAGTGGACTTAAAACTCACAGTTGATGATTTGTTCCAATCTAAACAACCCAACCTTCACCCACAGGCATTCAAGCAGTTATATCACATAAGCAAATAGCCTCATGGTAAGCATGCTATCATGGCAGTCACTCACACACATGCAAGAATGCTAAAGCATAAAAACTCACCGAGTACTCCAAGCCAAAACAGAAGCTAATTAGAAATCCATGCATGATCCTAACTATACAGAAATGCCTAATGCAACACATGCAAAAATGCAACTATAGCAGGCTCGGCTATTCTAATCATGGCGTATGAGATGCAACATCTATCAAGTATTCAACTCGGAATCGAAATACAAATGCAGTTAGTATGATGCGCCGAGCCCGGTGCATGCAAAACAGATGAATGAATGCAAACATGCTATCATACTGTATGCTAATGAAAACATGCCCTAATCTAACCATCATAAGCGGATAAATAAAAGGGAGAAAGACGTGGGGTTGGAAGACATGCATCACACGCACGCACACTTATTACAGTTGTGCCTTCGCGCAGAGGGTCCGAATAAATAGTACAGTCCAAATAATACAGTCCAAATATGTACAAATCCCTAATTAATTTACAAATTAACTAAGAAAAATAATAAACTGGCATGCAAGCCAGGGACTGTCTTGACTCTTCTCCAGATAATGAATGATGCATGTCCGGGTTGCCTTGTGCAGAAATCCACTGCGATGCCCCAACTAGCCTCTGTTTTGCAATAATTTTTGGAAAGCGCGCCAAGCCTCGGAAGACTGCTGATTCTTGATTTGCTGCAACAGAGAGCAGGAAAGGGGCATGGCAATGTATTTTCACGAATGTATGTACGCCTCGATCCTCGTGCCACCAATCATGCATCTCGATGCATGATAGCCGAGGAATCGAATTGCACTACTCAATATAGAATGAATGCACATGAAAACTCAACTAAACCTAACTCCATCATGGATGATCCGGAGTGTCGGTGACTGGGGAATTGAGACACGTTCCGTCACTCGAAGTACGAAACGCCCCTCGTTTCCCGTGCTCGGGCTAACTCCTATCCCGAACACAATACAATATGCATGACATGCATGAATGCTACTAAGATACAACCTAACATGCAAAATGCTATGAAATGGCATACACGATGCACGAGGTAATCATGGCATACACAATGCACTAACATACACCTAGCATACGCAATGCTATGAAATGAAATGGCATACACAATGCATAATGGACTTACACCAACACAAGTGGACCTCAACCACACTCACATAGGAGGCCATAAGATGAAAATGAGACAACTCGAGATGCGTGTACGCGTGCACGCAAACCGAGGACCGAACCTACGGCACGGAATGTCACTCTAACAAGATATGGCAAGGACATGGAATATGACATACTAGCATATAAATTTCAGAGGCAAAATGAGATGCAAAACAGCCCCGAAAGATGGCAAAATGACACCCGATGCATGGGACGAGTCCCGAAATATGAAATTAGACATACGGAATGACCTATGCTATGCAATACATGCATAATTTGAACATGAAGTGTAAAGACAGAAGCAAGGCAGCCCCAAAACAAGCATATTTACACATTTAAAGCAAGGCCAAACAGTTGCAAAAATGGCCCCGAAAATGAGATAATGAAGCAACTAACAAATGCTGGCCCCAAACAGAGAAGGGCCCTTCTACAATGTTGAAGAGGGGCCCAAAATATGATGTTTTACAGTTTATGACAAACCACAAAACAAACACAAGTATGGCAAAATTCTCATGCAAGAAAGGGCCAAAATGGAGACAAAGAAGCAACTGATGCATGCTGGTCCCAAACAGGTGAGGGCCCTTCAACAATGTTGAAGAGGGCCCAAAATATGACCTTTTATAGTTTAGTACCAGACCCAAAACAGTATACAAGTATGCTCAAAATACCATGCAAAAATGAGGCCAAAAAGAGAGCTACAACACAAAGTATACAAAAGATGCTCAAACAGGAAAATACCCTTAATGAAACATGAAGAGGGGGTCAAATATGGCCATTTTCAGTTCGGACCAAAGTCCAAAAACAGAAGCACAATAGGCTAATAAATCATGCAAAAATGGGGCCAAAAGTGGATATCAAAGCAAGTGACACATGGAGGATTCAAACAGTGATGAGCCCTTCTACAATGTTGAAGGGGGGCTCAAAATAAGCCTATTTACAGTTTACACCATGCTTCAAAACAGATTATACACAAGCCTAAAATGCTACTCAAGAAATAGGCATACAAGAAGGATAATGAAACAAGTGCAAAATGGGGGCCTCAAACAGTGAGAGGCCCTTAATGAAAGATGAAATAGAGCTCAAAAAAATGCTACTTTCAGTTATGGCCGGAGCTCAAATATACAAGCAAGAAGGGCTAAGAAAACTTGCAAAAATGAGCTAGAAAAAAAGGGAAATGTTGCTCATCCTTGTAGACCAAGTCTTTGGCTGCCTTTGGACCAAGAAATGCTGCCTCCTAGCCTCTGAGAAGACCCTCCTAGCTGCTGGAATGGAGTGGTGGTGTGGTGCTAGGTGGTGGTGAAGAAAAGGGTGTAGAAACTTAGGGTTTTGATGGTTGGAATATAGAGAGAGAGAGATACAATCCAAGAGGCTTAAAAAAATTTTCTAACCCTTAAAACACAGCTGGGGGGTCTGTTATATAGACACAAGAGGGTGGAAAAGAGGGGGAAAAATGGGGGGGAAATGAAATTCAAATTTCCCCCTAAAATGGCCAAAAAGTGAGATATAAAGGCAAGTGGTAGCTGCTGGTCCCAAACGGCCGAGAGCCCTTCAACAAAGTTGAAGAGGGACTCAAAACAAGACACTTTGTAGTTTACAACCAAGTCCGAAACAGCTCACAAGTAAGCCTAAAATACCGTGCAAAAATAGGCCTAAAAGAGGGTTTAAACACAAAGTGTAAAAAGGGAGTTTCAAACAGAAAAAGGTCCTTAATCAAACGTGAAAAGGAGCTCAAAATATGACTATTTCTAGTTTGGGTCGGAGCCCAACAATGCTTGCAAGCAAGGCTCGGGGGCCAAAACGCGCAGTCCGGAGCCCCGAAAACTGACTGTTAGGCACCGGAAGTGGTGTTCGACCACGAAGTCGGTCTCTCGGACCACAGTGTCCCTCAAAAGGGAGGAAATAAGGTATGTGCTAAAAACCGGAGCAAACGGAGGTGGTTAGGCGGTCCCGAACTGAGGCACACGGCCTGACGGCCCCGAAAACCGGGAACCGGGCTCCGAAATGGAAAAAATGGCCTACGACCACGAAACGTAGCCTACGACCACGAAACGTAGCCTACGGCCACTAAGAGATGGTCTACGAGACCTCTCCCTCCTTTCAAGAAGAGAAAACAGAGAAAATAGAGCCTGGTTCGCAAACCGAGGTAAAGTACAAAAGAGTTCGAAAGTCCGGAGGCAAGGCTCGCAGCCGAGACTTTGAAACCTCTGAACGAGCACGATATGCAATATCACCAAGCGCTCAATCGGTGACGTCTGAGTCTTAAGGTCGGTCAAAAATGGGATGTCTACAGTCAGCAACAGCCTCGCCGAGATCCTCCCTCTCTCCGACACCCCGACGGCCCCTGGAAAGTCCACAGCGTCGTTTGCAGCCCTTGTCCCCATCGAATACATCCTGTGTGATATATCCAACGATGCACCACCAAAGCCTACTTCGGAGGGTTCAAACTCACCATGATTCAGAGTGAGGAAGGGAGTGCTATGGCTTTGACGATGCCTCTGCAATCTCCTTGTAGACGGCTAGCAAGACCAGGTTAGGGGTTTCATCTATATTGTGTTTATGCTATCAGAAACCTAGTCCTTAGCTTGATTGATATGTATTTAAATCCGCAGTGGCAGTGGAAATGACCACAAAGGTGGATGCTGCTGGTGAAATATTACAGATCTGCACCTCACGGCCTCGCCTTTCTCTCTCTCTCTCTGTGATGATTATGATGATGGAAATTTTCTAAGACAATATAGGAAAAAGAACAAGTAATTGGTTTGAAAGAACAACCGATTTTATCTTTCCTTCTCCATATTGATATAGGGTGCTACATTCATCTCAGAGGCACAATATCAATAGCCAAAGAGCCAAACTTCAGCCCCATTAACGATCCCAAACCCAAACCCTACATTTTCAATAATGTTTCCCCATTTTCTTAGTAAACAATCAGAATACTAAAAATAGAAAATTTTACCGCTTAGAGAAGGGGGAGTCGGAGGTGACGGTGATCTTGCTCTTTTCACGAGAGACGGTGACAGAGTCGCGGAGAGATCCGGCTTTGCCGCCGACCTTGATGCGTTCCTGGAGGAACTTTTCCAGTGAAGCGACATCCATGATCTTATCTTCCATCAGCTTCACGCAGTCAATCGTGAACATCACCCCTTTCTTCCCCTTCGCACCACCACCACCGGCAGCGGCTCCGCCGTCTCGACTCATCGTCGCTTTGTCTACAACCACAAGCCAATAGTGACATATTGAAACTCCGAATATATAGAGAGAGAACACGCCGCTGAAATGACCCAACCGCCTGGTTAGGGTTAGGGTTAGGTTTCACATGCATAAGATACTGCTGACATCGTGCGAGTCGAGAGTGATTATGTGGGCCATAGCCCATGGGTCATTAATTTGTGGATTCTTAAAATGTAATGGGCTCGGCCCTCTATAATTTTTGGATTTGGAGATGTGTTGTTTTTAATGTTGGAATATTGTTGATTAAATTTGATTATTAAATTTTCAAGATGATATTAACATTATAAATTTTGGAATTTGGAGATATGTGTTTATTTTTGCAACATTGTTGATTAAATTTGAGTATCCAAATTTAATACTTAAATTTGTTACCCATCGAACTTGATTTTATTCATTCAAATATCGAGGGCATGTTGAGGCGCCACCCTCCACCCACTAGCACTTGAAAAGTATATCGGGCATGTTTAATGCAGCTTTCTCATGTTTAATATTAATATAATCGGAAAAAAATAAAATAAAATAAAAATTTTCACCCTTTCATCAGTTTCTAAATAATTAGCTCTTTTTAACTAATTTTTTTATCTTATAAATTACAAGTAAAAGTTGCATAGAACATTCTAGCATAAGTTCTAAAAATAAAATAAAATCATTTTAAATAATTACAAAGAGAATTTATAAACTGCACTGAACAACCTATAATCCTTGCTTGAAGTCTCTTCAAGTCATTCTAGACAAATAATCTAAAAAAAGTTAGATGATGCATATCTAGGAAGACTACTATATATATATATACATCCCCAATAAAAATCATGGAAAATGATATCAAAACATGTTTGTTTGAGATAGCATGAAATTATGGTTTGTAGTCAACGGTTGTTGCCCTAAAATACACTGTTGTTGAGTAACAACAGATCTTATAATAGAAGTAGAAGACAATCTACAAATGTAAAAAATGGATATCTCCAACTCTAAAGAAAGATATATATATATATAGTACTCCACAAAAACATCTCTTCTTTTTCCCTCTTTGTTTTGGGACATTTATTTGTGAAAAGGAAGTGACAAAGAGACAATAAATATAGCTGTTTTAAAACGTTTATTATGTTCTACCCTTGCCTCTTTCTACTTTCTTCCTCACTGCGCCCTTTGGTTTATGTCAATCTATGTTGAGGACATACCCTTGGCGCCGCCACCCCATCGAATACATCCAGAGCATCTCACAAGAGCTTGATTGGAGAGCAAAGCTGGAGCGGAAGGACCTTGAGAACGAAGTCCTCGCAGTCCGACTCGATGCGCCACGGCGGCTGTAGAGGGGAATAGAGGTGGGAGGTGCAGCGCCAAACTCAGATCTATCGGAGAGAGAAGAGGTCATCAACGAAAGAGAGCGGAGAAGCGCGACGAGGGAAACACACACACACGCACACACAGAGAGTTTGAAGAGAGAAAGAGCGAATGTGTGACTTGAAATTGAACCATGTTATATGATATATACATATATATATATAAGGGTTTTTTTGCTCATTTTACTTAAACTTGTCCTTTTGGACAAAATATTTCAACGTCTAGACTTTTGGCCAAACAAAATTGAGATTTCAATTTATGGATCGAGTGCCCAAATTTTAATTGGAGAGTGGGCAAGAAAGAATACAAGGAAATTTTGATACCTTGTAGAGGATTAGTTCTTCCAAATTTTCACTGAAATTCTTACTCTCAATATATAGAATCATTCTCCAAATACAACAATCAAATATGTATTTATTCTTCAATATTTTCTAAGTTCCTACATTTTCACTTCTTAAAATGCCTTGTTTATACATTTTGTTTGAATTTATAATTATTATTATTTCTCATTAACAAATTTTAACTTCGTTCAAGTTGGCCATACAATGACCAACTTCATTTTGCATTATTTCTATTCCAATAATGTATAATGTAAAATTCATCAATTATTTGTCATTGATAATTTTAGTTATTGTATATTTTGTTTGTGTAAGTATATGTATCATTCATTGGTAACTAGTGTTTTAGTGACAATAAGGTAGCGTTTGGTAACATTTACGTTTTTGGTTTATATTTACAAAAATTTTATAAACTGATTTTTGTTTATTTTTAGAAAAACATAAATTACAAACACGTTTGATTTGAACAAAATGTTTAAAAAATTTTAAAAACATAAACTAAAAAATATGTTTATTCAGACCTAAAATATTTATATTTATTTTTATTATTTATGACAATGGGATCACACACATTATAATTGAAAAAAAAAATTAATTAAAAAAAATAATTGAAAAAAAAATTAATTGAAAAAAAAATTTATTTGCAAAAAAAATAATTGAAAAAAATTAAGTAAAAAAACAATTGAAAAAAAATTTAATTGGGAAATAAAACAATTGAAAAAAAATTTAATTGAAAAAAAAGATTAATTGAAAAAAAATTATTTGGAAAAAAAATAATTAAAAAAAAATTGAAAAAAAAAATTATTTGAAAAAACTAATTGAAAATAAATTAATTGAAAAAAAAAATTAATTGAAAATAAAATTAATTGAAAAAAAAATTATTTGCAAAAAAATTAATTGAAAAAATTTAAGTAAAAAAACAATTGAAAAAAATTTAATTGGGAAATAAAATATTTGAAAAAAATTTAATTGAAAAAAAAGATTAATTGAAAAAAAATTATTTGGAAAAAAAATAATTAAAAAAATTGAAAAAAAAATTATTTGAAAAAACTAATTGAAAATAAATTATTTGAAAAAACTAATTGAAAATAAATTATTTGAAAAAAAAGTAATTGAAAAAAAAAATTGAAAATTGAAAACGTAAACTCATTTTTTGAGTTTACGTTTTTTCGTCAAAATTATAAACTGAGACGATCATTTATAAACCAAAAAAATTATCAAACAAGTTTTTATGACAGTTTTTAAAATTTTTGTAAATATAAATTAAAAACTGAAAATGGAATAAATTACCAAACAGGCCCTAAACAATGACAAATAAGCTATTTTTTATGATTAATATATCGTGATTATACAACTAGTATTTTGTAGATTACATTGTTGACTACATTTAGCCAAATCTCCGGACAACAATATGGGATTCTGGAATTATGAATGAGGAAAACATGTTTCTTGCTTTAATATAGAAGCTCATATCTTCTTTCAAAATAGACATAAACTACATAACAATAATTACGTTTTCCCAACTCATAATTCCAAAATCTCATGTTATTTTTATGAAAATTTGGTCAAAAGTAAACACATGTCAACAATGCAACTTAAAAAATATTAGTAATAATGGGTCACGATCCACAAAAAATCCCATTTGACAATGTTTATTGTAAAGATGGCCGTGAGTTAGGTTGGTTCACATTAGAGCCAAACCTAGAAATGAACCAATGCAATCATGATTGATTCCAAATTTTTAGATCCAAAACCAAACGAAACATTGTTTGAAAACTAACCCACACTACAAGAAAAAATACCTTTGGCGACTAAATTTTTAGTCGCCAAAAGTGCTTTTTTAGTCGCCAAACGTCGACTTTTCACTTTCCCCGACTAAATATTTTAGTCATCGATTTTGTCGCGAACAGATGGTCGGCGGAGGTAAGTTTTAGTCTTCAGCGACCAAAGCATTTGTCGCCAATAGTCAATTACATTTTTGAAAATTATACATTTAGCGACTAATCTTTTAGTCGCCAATAGCGAATTATTTTTTTTTTATTTATACATTTGCCGACTAAGCTTTTCGTCGCCAATAGTCAATCTTTTGGCGACCACTGTTTTTAGTCGCCAAAAGTATATTTCAGAAAAAAAAAATTTACCCTCTGCTGTTCCCAAGATTCGAACCACCAACCCATCCCACATTCCAAACCTTTACCAACACACTCTCCCCACTATGCCACTACAACATCACATGAATATAAATGCAACATATATTATTTATATATTACTTTGACCGGTATTAATACAAAACTATATATAAAAATAATTATTTTTATTTAATATAATTTATGTAAAAAATAAATTATTTACTAAAAAAAAAATAGATCACTTTTGCAACTAAATCTATTTTTTAGTCGCCAATTGTATAGTTTTGGCTACTAATTAGTTTTTAGTCGCTAAAAAAATTCATTTCCGCCTAAAAATAATCAGTTTTGGCGACTAAACCTGTTTTTAATCGCTAAAAACGTCCCCTTTTGGCTACTAAACTGAATTTTAGTCGCCAATTGACTGTTTTTAGCTACTAATTTTTTTTAGTAGCCAAAAAGCTTTACTTTCAGTGACCAAACTGTTTTTAGTCGCCAAAACACGTAGAATCGGCGACCAAATTGTTTTTTAGTCGCCAAAACCTATACTTTTAGCTACTAAATTATTTTAGTCCCCAAAAACTGTCACTTTTGACTACTAGAAAACCTTTAGTCGCTGAAACCCCTATATTCGGCGACTAAACTGACTTTTAGTCGCTAAAACCCTTATATTCGGCGACGAAACTCTTTTAGTCGGCACAAGTGATCAATTTTGGCGACTAATTCCATTTTAGTCGCCAATTTTACTACTTTCAACGACGAAAATTCCAGTTGTAGTCGCGAAATCTACTTTTTGTTGTAGTGCCAAATAAACTTAGGTTAGAAGTGTAGTTCCACCTATTTTTTATTTTATTTTATAAGTGCTTATTATAAAACAAAATTTTAGAGAAAAAAAGAGTTATTAAAAAAACTTCTGAAATTACCAATTTGTCTTGGCCAATTCCACTGTAACTCCATATATATAGTTGGTTTGGGTTAGTCTCAAGCTAATTCGAGAACCAAACCAAACCAACCTAGTAGGGTTATCCATTTTTAGACCTAGAATCTCATATTAACAACAACTAACCCATTAATTCTTGAATTTTAAATTCTTGGCAAATAACAAATATGAAATTTTGTATTAAATAAAAACATGTAGGAATTAAAAATGAGTACTCGGACCAAACACTACAAGAAAAAGCAAATTTCGCGACTAAAAATGGTTTTTCGTCGCTGAAAGTAGCAGAATTGGCGACTAAAATGAAATTAGTCGCCAAAAGTGAACACTTTTGGCGACTAAAACAGTTTAGTCGCCGAATATAGGGGTTTTAGCGACTAAAAAAATTTTAGTAGCTAAAAGTGAAAGTTTTTGGCGACTAAAAACATTTAGTAGCCAACAGTATAGGTTTTGGCGTCTAAAAAATAGTTTGGTCGCCGATTATACGTGTTTTACCGACAAAATTAATTTCGTAGCCAAAAGTGAAGCTTTTTGGCTACTAAAAAAAATTTAGTAGCTAAAAGTCAAGAATTGCCGACTAAAATGCAATTTAGTCGCCCAAAGTAGAGGTTTTGGCAACTAAAATTCAGTTTAGTCGTCAAAAGTAGAGGTTTTTAGGCGGGAATGAATAAACTATACAATTGGCGACTAAAAAATAGATTTGGTCGCCAAAAGTGATCTGATTTTTTTTTTAGTAAATAATTTATTTTTTACATAAATTATATTGAATAAAAATAATTATTTTTATATATATAATTTTGTATTAATACCGGTCAATATAGTATATAAATAATATATGTTGCATTTATATTTATGTGATATTGTAGTGGCATAGTGGGGAGAGTGTGTTGCTAAAGGTTTAGAATGTGGGAGGTTCATGGTTTGAAACCTGGGAATAGCAGAGGATATGTTTGTTTTTTTTTTAAATATGCTTTTGGCGACTAAAATGTGTGGTCGCCAAAAGATTTACTATTGACGACAAAAAGCTTAGTCGGCAAATGTATAAATAAAAAAAAAATAATTCACTATTGGCGACTAAAAGATTTGTCGCTAAATATAATTTTCAAAAATGTAGTTGACTATTGGCGACAAAAGCTTTGATCGCTGAAGACCTGTTTTTTGCCGACTAAAACATTTTTAGTCGCCAATACCTTCGACGACCGTATATTCGCGACAAAATCGGCGACTAAAATATTTAGTCGGGAAAAGTGAAAATTTGACTTTTGGCGACTAAAAAATGACTTTTGACAACTAAAAATTTAGTCGCCAAAGATGCTTTTTCTTGTAGTGAAAAGTCTAAATTGTAATTTTATTTGGTCAAAGGTCTAGGCGCTAGAATATTTTGTCCAAAAGAACAAACTCAAGCAAAATGACTATCATACCCTTCTTTATATATATCATTACACGATCCTAAAACCCTAAAACAAGTCATGCTTCCTCTCTCTCTTCCCTCTACTCTCTCTTACTCTTTCTCTTTCTCTTCTCTCCTCTCTTCAGCCGCTCTCTCTCTCTCTTTCACACCCACACTTGAAACCCTAACTTCAATCACAGGGAAAACCAAAACCAAACCATTCTTCTCCAAAATTCGAGGACGACAATGCACCTCCAAAGTACGAGAGTGTAGCCCTGATCATCGGCGTCACCGGCATCGTCAGCAACAGCCTCGCCGAGATCCACCCTCTCTCCGACACGCCGGCGGCCCTTGGAAAGTCCACAGCGTCGCTCACCCCCCTCATCCGCTGTGGAACGCCGACCACCCCATCAAATACATCCAGTGCGATATCTCCAACAATGCACCACCGAAGTCTCCTTTGGAGGGTTCAGAATCGACATGATTCAGAGTGAGGAAGGGAGTCCTAGGGCTCCTTGTAGACTGCCGGCAAGACCAGGTTAGGGGTTTCATCTATATTGTGTTTATGCTATCAGAAACCTAGTCCTTAGCTTGATTGATATGTGTTTAAATCTGCAGTGGCAGTGGAAGTGACCACAAAGGTGGATGCTGCTGGTGACATATTACAGATCTGCACCTCTCGAACTCGCCTCTCTCTCTCTGATGATGATTATGATGATGTAAACTTCCTAAGACAATATAGGAAAAAGAACAAGTAATTGGTTTTGAAGGAACAACCAGTTTTATCTTTCCTTCTCCATATTGATATAGGGTGCTGCATTCATCTCAGAGGCACCATATCAACAGCCAAAGAGCCAAACTCCAGCCCCATTAACGATCCCAAACCCTAACCCAAACCCTACATTTTCAATAATATTTCCCCCATTTTCTTAGCAAACAATCAGAATAATAAAAATGGAAAATTTTACCGCTTAGAGAAGGGGGAGTGGGAGGTGACGGTGATCTTGCTCTTTTCACGAGGGACGGTGACGGAGTCGCCGATTGCTCCAGCCTTGCCGCCGACCTTGATGCGTTCCTGGAGGAACTTTTCCAGTGAAGCGACGTCCATGATCTTATCTTCCACTGGCTTCGCGCAGTCGATCGTGAACATCACTCCCTTCTTCTTCCCCTTCGCACCACCACCACCGGCAGCGGCTCCGCCGCCTCGACTCATGGTCGCTTTGTCTACAACCACAAGCCGATAGTGACAGACTGAAACTCCGAATATATAGAGAGAGAACACGCCGCTGAAATGACCCAACCGCCTGGTTAGGGTTAGGGTTATGTTTCACATGCATAAGGTGCTGCTGACGTCGTGCGAGTCGAGAGTGCTTATGTGGGCCGTAGCCCATGGGTCATTAGTTTGTGGATTCTTAAAATGTAATGGGCTCGGCCCTCTATAATTTTTGGATTTGGAGATGTGTTGTTTTTAGTGTTGGAATATTGTTGATTAAAAATTGTTTGGGTGTCCTAAATAAGTGTACTTTTTGTCTTTTTGAATTAAAAGTTGAGGAAAAAAAGATGGATATTTAGGTTAACATTTTATCTTTTTACGAAAAAATGTGTAATAAAAAATTGTATAAATAAAGTGTATAGTGGAATAAAGGTGATTGGTTGTACGGCTGGCCTGCGGCTGCCACAGCATGTCTACACAGAAAATAATTGCCTCCTTTGGGGCAAATAACTTTTAGACAGTGATGGTCGGTCCATGGGGGCCACCATGGGTCCCATTTTAATAATCTGAACCGTTCAATATGTAGAACTCGTCGAATATTATATGCCTGTCAAAAATCACATTGATCAGATATCGATTGCTATATGATCGGATTAGTTTTTTTCAACAGTTAACTATCACACCATCTGTTTTGTTTATACAAAACTGATTTGATCATATAGTTAACGATATCCGATCAATATGATTTTTTACATACATATATTACTCGACGAGTTCTACATATTAAACGGTTCGGATTATCAAAACAGAACCCTTAGTGGGCCCCCAAGGACCCAATATTACCATCAAATTTTGTGACTTTACCTATGGAATTTTTTTTTACCCCAAAAAAAGTGTATAATGGCCTGGTCAACGGCTGTCACGTTGCTCAATAAATTTGTAATATAAATATATAAAAAAAAATTAATATTTTTTATTTGTGAATAATAATATCTTTTTTGCTTTTTGGATTATATTAGACTTTCCAAACCAGTCCTAAATTTGATTATTAAATTTTGAAGATGATATTAACATTATGAATTTTGGAATTTAGAGATATGTGTTTATTTTTGCAACATTGTTGATTAAATTTGAGTATCCAAATTTAATACTTAAATTTGTTACCCATCAAACTTGGTTTTATTCATTCAAATATCAAGGGCATGTTGAGGCGCAACCAACCCACCCCCCCCAAACTAGCACATGAAAAGTATATTGGGTAAGGCTGTTCAAAAATCCGTTTAAACCGGTAATCTAGACCGAACCAGACCAAATCATAAGATTTGGTTCGGTTCTATTAAGAATTGGTTCGATTTCGGATTAAGAAATATAATAATCATAAAAACGGTTCAGTTAATGGATTTTATAAAAAAACCGTAGTTCGAACCGAACCAAATTGAATTTAAAAGATATATATATATAATATCAAGTTTTATTTTTATTAATTGGTTTTTTATAATTTTAATGATATTAGGATGGTATATATATATGTAATATTAAGTAATGCCTTAATATTATTAGTTTTTATCATGAGTTAAATGTAATTAGTTTGAGTAATTATTTTATTAATATTAACAATTTATTCTTGTAAATAGAAATTTTTTGAACTGTAAACCAAACCGAACCGGAACCGTTTTTTCAGTTTGGTTCTGGTCCGGTTTTACAAGTGTAACAGTCTAGTCTAGTTCTCAAAATCATAGAACCGTTAGAATCGATTCGATTCTTAGATTTTCTCAAAACCGAACCAATCCAGACCGTATACACCCCTAATATTGGGCACGTTTAATGCAGCTTTCTCATGTTTAATATTAATATAATCGGAAAAAAAATTAAAATCTTCACCCTTTCATCAATTTCTAAATAATTAGCTCTTTTTAACTAATTTTTTATCTTATAAATTACAAGTAAAAGTTGCATAACACATTCTAGCATAAGTTCTTAAAATAAAATTAAAAAAAAAAGTTCATTTTAAATAATTACAAATAGAATTTATAAACTGTACCGAACAACCTATAATCCTCGCTTGAAGTCTCTTCAAGTCATTTTAGAAAATAATCTAAAAAAAGTCAGATGATGCATATCTAGGAGGACTACTATATATATATCCCCAATAAAAATCATGAAAAATGGTATCAAAATATGTTAATGTTTGAGATAGCATGAAATTATGGTTTACAGTCAACGGTTGTTGCCCTAAAATATACCGTTGTTTAGTAATAACAGATCTTATAATATTAAATACACCGTTGTTGAGTAACAACAAATCTTATAATATTGAAAATGAAAGACAAAAATAAATTACATAATAGAAGGAAGAAGAAGACAATCTACAAATGTAAAAAAATGGATATCTCCAACTCTAAAGAAAGATACATATATATATATATAGTACTCCACAAAAAATCTCTTCTTTTTCCCTCTTTGTTTTGGGACATTTATTTGTGAAAAGGAAGTGACAGAGAGACAATAAATATAGTTGTTTTAAAACATTTATTATGTTCTACCCTTGCCTCTTTCTACTTTCTTCCTCACTGCGCCCTTTGGTTTATGTCAATCTATGCTGAGGACATACCCGTGGCGCCACTGCCCTTTTCGTCGCCAAATATGCGTTGTCGGAAGTCAGAAACCATGCGAGGAAGGCCATCCCGGAGGGAGACAACCGGCTCCCATCCGAGAAGTTCTTTGGCCTTTGAAATGTCTGGCTTTCTCTTGTCGGGGTCATCCTCTGTGTTTGGCCTGAACTCTATCTTTGCATTTGAATCAATGGTCTCTTGTACCACCTGCACCAACCAGTCCAACATGATTCATAAACACTGCCTCTTTTTTTTATTTGTTCATCAAATAATAGATGGGGAAATGGATATAGGATTCATACATGCATTGTACTACAAATTGACTCAATGCAATACAAAAAATATGGGCAACATCCATGTAGAAAATACCAATCGAATTTCATCAAATATATAATATAATAGTAATGCTATACCCCCAAGAAAATGTAAAGAAAATCAATACAAAAACGGGGCAAATGTTGATTTTATCACTTCATCAGAAAAGGGTCATCAAAATGGCTTGAATTTTAAGAAAATGTCACTCACTGTTCCATCACTCTGGTCATGAATTCTTTATCTGTAAAAAAACCTGGAAAAATCGATTTTTCCATAATAGAATGGCGGTGATGATTGCTTCAACAACATCAATTCATTATGAATATTTGATGATAATGTAATGATGCTTCATTAAGTTCCTAAAAATGCATGGTGAGCACAACATGGTTCAGATTGCATTATTTCTGCTGATTTAAATTTCATATCCGTTCTTCCAACATATGAATAAATTTGTGAAATTGATGAGAATGTGAATATATAATTCAAGAACCAATTTACCTGAGCAAGTTCAAGCATGGTGAATTCACCAGGGTTGCCAAGATTGAAAGGACCAACATGTTCCCCTTCCATCAATCGCATCAAGCCCTCCACCTGTTCATCAGGTACAGACACGACAAGACACAACATCTCTAATTAATTTTAGTAATCAAACGAAGAGTATACTAGTACAGGATTTTCAGAAGTTTACCCCACAACCCCAACACCTCTAATTAATTTTAGTGACAAAATAATATGAGAGGACAAGATATTTAGAAGGTTACCCCACAACCCAACCACCACCCAGTCCTTAGGAATTAGTCGATTGGGAAATTAAGCCATGATAAAAGCCTCAAAAGGTATAGGACACAAGTTCAAATCTCATGAAATGCTCAACTCTAAGGCTTGTGTTCAATAATTACTGGTATGTGTGAGACGGAAAAACTACATATATCTAAGTGATTAATCAGGACAAAGTCTCAGATACCCTCGTTACCAATAACAAAACAAAAAATCGACCACCATCCTTCCCCTACATCTTACACTCCCCTCCTCCCCCTACCCCACAGCCACAAAAAGGAGAAATGATATTAAACATTTCAACAAAACTCCTCAAAGTGTCATTAGCGATCACAGTTATTTCCTTTCTTAAAACATCATAGCTGCTCTTTTAAGAAAGTATTTTAAAAAATAGAAAATACTAAAGCAAGTGTCAATTTTCAAAACATATTGACCATGAATAATATTGACCATGAACATGGTAGGGAAAAGAACAACATAAGCATTTCCTAAAAAGACTAATTACCAAGTCAGAGACGTATTGGAAACTCCTAGTTTGCTTGCCATCCCCATAAACAGTCAATGGCTCCTTTCTTAATGCCTGTATGTCCATTACAATTAAAAATCAATGAACACAAATACTACAACAACACGAAACTATCTTAAAAACATTGTATTGTTCAATAATCAGGAAAATGTAAAAGAGGGGCATATAGAAAATACACCTGGGCGACGAAATTGCTAACGACACGGCCATCGTCGATGCACATACGTGGTCCATAAGTGTTAAAAATTCTAGCAATCCTCACCTGCAAAGCCCATCAAAACATACCTAAACTTCATCAAATTTGAAAGTTATGATAACACTTTTGGTCAAAGCAATGCATAATTTATTATTGAGTAAATGTTGAATATAACATGTGGTGGTGTTATTAATTAATGAGAAGGCTACATGATGAGGTTAGTGGGAGATAAAAATATCTATTGAATTGCATTTACTATTTTATTAGTCAGTGAGACTATCCCATCATTGTTGTACTCAATATTTGTTTATTATTATTATATCTAAAAATCATATTTGGGTATTTATTTGAATTGGTGTTTTACAAAGGACTGACAACATCATGTTAGGGGTCCTTCTTTATCTAATAAAATTAAGGCAAATATTTTATAATGTAGTTAAGGTTATGTAAAATGTATATACAAATATAATATTTAGATCCCACCCTAAAACTATTCTCCCAAAGCTAATTGAAGTTCAACTTTTTTCAAGGAAGTGACTCTCGTCTCATTTACGAACATGTTTTTCAATTGTCAACGACCCTAATTTAAACATTGATCTACGTCACTTTAAAAGGAACCATATAAATTATAACAATGCTACTTTATCCTTGGTTGTCTTTTTTATTTTTAATAATGTACTTCAATGATAGAAGGTGGCCAGAATCTTTGCAATAGGTAAATTTTGGGACATATTTGTAACTAAAGAAAGGAATAAAACACTATTACTTAAAATTTGGTATTAAATTAGCTTCATCAAAGTCTGAGTAATATTATATAAATTAATAAATTTTACAAAACAAAAAATTATTTGCAGAAGTAGTTTTAATTATATCATTTGAATTGCAAAAATTGCATAGAAATCATTCACATCACACAAAAAAAGACATAGTAGGAATCACATAAAAAGAGAGAGTAGAACTCACATGTGAGCCCCCCACAATCTTATGGTAGATTGTCTGTTAACACTGTGTTTGATTAAAAAATTTAAACAAGAATTTTAAAAAAAAGATGTATATATATATGTAAAATTATGTAAAATATAAATATATTTTATTCACATTTCACATATATTTTTCTTTTCTATTTCCAAATCTCCCAACCAAATACAACATAAATAGATTTTTTAGTAAATCCTGTTTGTATTGATTCATGCTACATATATAAGAAACTTCGGTAATTTTATAATTTTTATATAATTTTCCAGAGGATATAACTGATATTTTTTTAGGATTGAATAAAACCAAATGAAAAAAAATGCAGGGCACATATCTAATAGATATATATATAGAATTCTCTTTAAAATCAATAAAATGTTTTTTGACGGATTTGTTTTTTTGTTATTTATTTTTTTGTTTTGTTATTTGGTTGGGTTGACCGTCTGGGATCTTGTTTATATACTATTGTTATTTTATTAATATAATATTTCTCAAAAATAAAAATAAAAATAAAAATAAAAAAACAGTAAAATGTTAAATTTCCTGTGACATTTCCATAAATATTGTCACATATATTTCTTGTGAAATAACTAAAACATAGAACATAAACCAAAAAAAAAAATAATTTAGCCAAAACTTTCCCTAGTTCACCACAATAGGAAGCTCAAAATGAAGAGAGCAATTCAAAAAATCAAACTCTAGCATTAACAAATTGCAGAACTATTGTAATCTGTAAAACAAAACTCAGGATGCCAAGTTCTGAAGTATAAAAGTACTCTAAACAAAGTAATTCTAAGATAGTGTAGAAAGGGAATGTGGGGATGGAAAGGAAATCCTTTGCCAGGAATTTAGTCTTCATCCTCGCCCTCATTGTCAGCAATGTTGAAGTATCACAACTCATAAATGTTACGGTCCTTGCTCAATGCAATTACTCGAAGCCAATCCCGGACATTGTGTTTCTTCAGATATTTCTTTGTCAGATACTTAAGATATTTGAATACAACCCACTATTTAAGATAAGCAACAGGGATGCAAAACAAAATTCAACAAGCCTAAAGTGAACTAGGGCATAGAACCTTTACCAAATGACATCTCATTTAACAAAACTATGAAGGTCATCCAATAAGGTACTATTACACACATGTATATGCCCACATCGGATAAATACCAACAGCAGTGTAATAACTTCCCATAAACATTAAAAATAAAACTTATTCTATATGATCAAGTCAACAACATCCAGAAACAAAAATACACATTTCATAGAGTGAGCTCGAGCAAAATGCAAAAGCTTAAATTTGTAGCGTCTTTTTCAGGTGGGCTCTGTACACAATAATCAATGCCTGTTAGAGGTGAAGTTGACCATGAAAAAATTCCTACTGCAATGTATTATCCGCTGAAAGGCTTAATGGCCAATTTTATAGCACAGGGAAATGAAGAAATACGTTACAATTCTAAGATTAAAAAAAACAAAAAGGTCCTATGTCTTAATTGCCAATTTTATTGCACAGGTCAATGAAGAAAAAAGTTACAATTCCAAGATTAAAAAAAAAAAAAAAAATTCCCATGTGTTTGTCTGAACAATGAGCTAGTTGATGATGTTGAGGAAACTGTTTGTTTGCATCATTGAACTGTTTTTGCTCAACACTAACACTAAAACAAATATATTTTCATAATGTCAGCGAGCTAAAGGGAATTCATGCAACCTTTTAAAAAGTAACAGCTCAATATAACCATCACAAAGCTCCTCAAGCACAGAATTACTCAGGCTGAAGCAAATTTAAATGTTGCTGATCAAAAAAGAAAAAAATTGCGGTGGTCGATTGTTTGGCTCCTGCATATTGCTCTAAAGTTCACCACCAAATTTTGTATATTTTGAGTGTTTGTATCTAAAATATTCTAAATAATATATTAGTAATATTATCTCGAAACTTAGTGGGGACAAACCCACCCACCGCATTTCCTTTCTATATATACATATACCCCATTTCCTTTCTATATATATATATTACAATATTATAGATATGCTTACATATTAATAATATTATCTCAAAACTCGGTGGTGTTCACTATGCACCATAAGAACAAGAAAAAAACAAAACGGTGGAGGACAAACAAAACGGTGCGTGGTGGGTGCAGACCACCACCAAGTTTCGAAATACTATTATTAATATATTATTACAATATTTTAGATACAAACAGAGCTAAATATATAACATTTAGGCTCCGATTACTAGCCCACAACTATGTATGACCTCATCATGCTTAACCTTCTTTTTTAATTTACTTTTTATCACACTGTTCCCAAGTTCAAATATTTATTGTTTCACAAATGGGCTAATAAGTTCGGAAAATATCAGTTTCAAATATTTGAAGCAAAATCAATCTAAGCAGTTACTTCGATATGAACCATGACATACCATTACAACTAAAATTAATATTTTTTGAACCAAAAAAAAATATTCAATGGGTGGTCAAAAAATGTGAGAAGGATGGACTGGTGATTTTAACAAACAACTGAGTATATATAACGCCCACCCCAAGCATGAACTAACTACTGACGGAAATTTTAAGAGATAATTGTTGAAAAATCCAAGTTAAGGAGGGTATAAAGCATTAGATCTAATGAATTTTTTTTTTGGGTAAAAGTTATACCATTTGTTAAATAATTTGATAAGAAATCCTTTTATTAATTTTAGAGGACATTTTATTTCTAATTTTATCCCTTAATTTATCTGTTGACTTCTGTTGACTATTTGTTTAAAAATTTTCCCTATCTGTTCAAAAATTTTCACTATCTGTTCAAATTTTCCCTTACCTATTCAAATATCTGCCTAAATTTGATTATCTATTCAGTTTTTTCACTTATCTGTTTAAAACTATTTGTTCAATTTTTTTATCTGTTTAAGTTTTTTTTATCTATTTAATTTTTTATCTGTTTAAATTTTAAACATATTTTATTATCTATTCAACTCTTTCTTTTCCCTTTATCTCTCTCATCCTTATCTATTCAACACAAAAATAAAAACAAAAAATTATTTGTTTAATTTTGATCATCATAATCATCATCATCAACAACACTAACAACCCTCCCTCCCCTGCCCCTCCCCCTCCAAACACAACAATGAACATGATGATGAACATGCTCAATAGAACAATAAATCCATAGATTTATCCTTCCATCCAAAATTAAAATGATGAAAACAACATTAGATTGCAAGTACAACAAATCTTGACTCAAATCTTAACTATCTCCTGCAATAATCACAGCATTAAAAACTATAAAAAAGGCCCAAACCAGATTGAAAACAACAAAAAAAAAAAAAATGTAATATATATAGGGTTAGGGTTTCATATTCAAAGCCATTCACAAACAGATATACACACATACACACACACACACACACATATATATACGAATATAAATGTAATATAGCATGAAATAGAGTGAAGATGAGACAGAGAGAGACGGTGACATATCTATGGAATCTATCTCTCGGATCACCACTGTAGCTGCCAATCTGAGGTGATGATGAGACGGCAGCGGCAGTGTGGATGAGATCAGCAAAGGGAGAGGGAGGGAGAGAGAGGGAGAGAGAAAGATCTAAGTACGGGTGGCAAAGTTTGTGAGAGAGAGCAATGTCAAAGACAACTTCGATGAGTGCCCTAAGATTATCAGTGCATCACAAGAGCTTGATTGGAGACCAGAGCTGGAGCGGAAGGGCCTTGAGAACGAAGCCCCGCAGTCTGACTCGGTGTGCCACGGTGGCAATAGAGAGAGAACAGAGGTGGGAGGTGCGGCGCCAAACTTAGATTTGTCAGAGAGGGAAGAGGTCATCAACGAAGAGGGCGGAGGAGTGCGATGGAGGAAGCGCGCGCGCACAGAGTGAGAGTTTGAAGAGAGAAAGAGAGTGTGTGACTTGAAGTTAAACTGTGTTATATGATATATATATATATATAAGGGATTTTTTGGTCATTTTGCTTAAACTTGTCCTTTTAGACAAAATATTTCAACACCTAAACTTTTGACCAAACAAAATTGAGATTTCAATTTATAGATTGAGTGCCCAAATTTTAATTGGAGAGTAGGCAAGAACGAATACAAGGAAATTATGATACCCTGTACAGTGTTAGTTCTTCCAAATTTTCATTGAAATTCTTACTCTCAATATATAGAATCATTCTCCAAATCAAATACAACAATCAATACATGTATTTATTCTTCAAGATTTTTTGAGTTCCTACATTTTCACTTTTAAAATGCCTTGTTTATACATTTTGTTTGAATTTATAATTATTATTATTTCTCATTAACAAATTTTAACTTCGTTTAAGTTGGTCCTACAATGACCAACTTCGTTTTTCATTATTGCTATTCAAATAATGTAAAATTCATCGATTATTTGTCATTGATAATTTTAGTTATTGTTTATTTTGTTTAAGTATATGTATCATTGGTAACTAGTGTTTTAGTGACAATAAACAATGACAAATAAGCTATTTTTTATGATTAATATATCATGATTATACAACTAGTATTTTGTAGATTACATTGTGGACTACATTTAGCCAAATCTCCATCACAACAATATAGGATTCTGGAATTATGAATGGGAAAATATGTTTCTTGCTTTAATATAGAAGCTCGTATTATTTCAAAATAGACAAACTACATAACAATAATTATGTTTTTCCAGCTCATAATTCCAAAATCTCATATTATTGTTATGAAAATTTGGTCAAAAGTAAACATATGTCAACAATGCAACTTAAAAAATATTAGTAAAATGGGTCACAATCCACAAAAAAAAAAAAAAAAACCCATTTGAGAAGGTTTATTGTAAAGATGGCCGTGAGTCAGGTTGGTTCAGATTAGAGCCAAACCTAGAAATGAACCAATGCGATCATGATTGATTCAAAATTTTTAGATCCAAAACCAAACCAAACATTGTTTGAAAACTAACCCAAATAAACTTAGGTTAGAAGTGTAGTTCCACTATTTTTTTTATTTTATAAATGCTTATTAAAACAAAATTTTAGAGAAAAAAAAGTTATTAAACAAACTTCTGAAATTACCAATTTGTCTGGGTCAGTTCCACTGTAACTCTCTAAGGATATAATTATTGAATGAAATCGTATATGATATATATATATAAAATATATATAGTTGGTTTGGGTTAGTCTCAAACTAATTCGAGAACCAAACCAACCTAGTATGGTAAACCATTTTTAGACCTAGAATCTCATGTTAACACCAACTAACCCGTTAATCCATAAATGTTAAATACTTGGCAAATTAACAAATATGCAATTTTATATTAAATAAAAACATGTAGGAATTAAAAATGGGTGCTCCGACCAAAAGTATAAATTGTAATTTTATTTGGCCAAAGATCCAGGCGCTGAAATATTTTGTTCAAAAAGACAAGCTCAAAAAATGACTAACATACCCTTCTTTATCTATATCATTACACGATCCTAAAACCCTAAAACAAGTCACGCTTCCTCTCTCTCTTCTCTCTACTCTCTCTCTCTCTCTCTCACTCTCTCTCTTCTCTCCTCTCGAAACCCTAACTTTAATAACAGAGAAAACCAAAACCAAAACCAAAACCAAACTATTCTTCTTCGAAATTCAGGGACGACGATGCACCTCCAAAGTACCAGAGCATAGCCCTGATCATCAGTGTCACCGGCATCGTCGGCAACTACCTCGCCGACATCCTCCCTCTCTCTGACACCCCAACGACCCCTAGAAAGTTCACAACGTCACTCGCCGCCCTCGTCCGCCATGTAACGCCAACCACCCCATCGAATACATCCAGTGTGATATCTCCAACGACGCACCACCGAAGCCTCCTTTGGAGGGCTCAGAATCACCATGATTCTGAGTGAGACCGGGAGTCTTAGGGCTCTGACAATGCCTCTGCAACCTCCTTGTACATGGCTAGCAAGAGCAGGTTAGGGGTTTCATCTCTATTGTGTTTCCGCTATCAGAAACCTAGTCCTTAGATTGATTGATACGTGTTTTGTTAGAATATTTTATGTTAGTGTGTTAGGTTTTAGATTATTTTATGTTAGTGTGTTAGGTTTTAGATGAGTGCATTTCCTTTTAGTTAGTGGATCCATTTTTGGCATGATGATGCTTGTAATGTTTTCTCCTATATAATGGAGAGTGTAGCTCTTTATTTATATAACATTCAACAATATGAATCAATAATACATCAATAAATACATAATTGATTCTCTCTCTTTTCTTATACATTTTCTACATGGTATCAGAGCGGATTTAAAACCTAATATTTTCGCTTCACTGGCGGGCGGCAACCTCACCTTAGCCGCCCGCCGGACCTCAATTCAATATTCATCACTTTAATCTGTTTCCTCAGTGCAAAGTCTACCACTTTCAAGACCATTGGTTGCCAAGCTCCTCAGTGCAAGCAGATGCCAAATCCCACGTGCGCGGGCAGCGCGTGCAGCTTCAACCGAACCTGGTGAGGCCACTTTAATCTTCTTGTCCTAAAAATTGACACCACCATCGTCCCCATGAACGCCTATGGGAGGCAAATTCGACATTGAAATCGAAGAACCAGTCGACCCAAACGACGAACTAGTCTCCAACACCATCGATTCAGGCACAGAACTCAAATCCCTCAAACTCTCAACCTGAGCCTCCACAGATGAATCAGAAGGGGCCCCATGGTCAAGACCCATCAACCCATTAACCAATTCCGAATCAGCAGATTGTCCCCTCTGCATGATCTTCGTACTCTTGAGCGCATCGCAGAACCAAGATTCAGCCTTGGGGTCGTGAATCGCCGACCCGACAGACTCGGGCTTGGAGAGGAAGAGGAACAATCTGATGCGGGAGGGTGTAGGGGAGCATGAGATGCGGTCGAGCTCTTCAGCATCTCAGCATCCCATGGTGCGGGCTCCTCAGCATCTCAAATCCCTCAACGCTCCGACTACTTCGACGTCGTTGCTGGCTTCAGTGTCAGCGGCATCCTCGCAGCGTCGTCTTCCTCATCTCCATCTGCCGCCGTACCTCTCTCAAATCTATGGAGCTTGAGAGTGCCATCACAGATCGACGAGTGCTTGTTCTCAATCTTAGATCTGTAGTCTTTGATCCCCGATCTGAGTTTAACCACCATGACTCCGCCGTCACGCGAATCAACAACGGCGAGTCGTCGGAGTCGCTGGAGTTGTCCCTTCTGCCTCAAATCGCCTCAGATCGTCTCCATCATCGTCCTTCGCTATCGTCTACTTCAGATCGCAATTGTCTCCCTCAGATCGCTGTCGTCCTAAACTTCCTTCTTGCTCTTTGTAGATCCGCCGCTGACTGACCACCACCTTCTCCGCCACCGTCTTTCTCTCTCCTAAATGCCCATCGCACCAGACATTATTGATCCGGTGTTGCTTAGGCTGGGACGTCTAGACCAGTTGAGTTACATCCCA
Source organism: Camellia japonica (assembly GCA_030407325.1). Taxonomy (NCBI): domain Eukaryota; kingdom Viridiplantae; phylum Streptophyta; class Magnoliopsida; order Ericales; family Theaceae; genus Camellia; species Camellia japonica. The sequence goes on from JAPPVO010000036.1 coordinate 6,037,949, forward strand.
CTACCAGATGAGGCTTCTCATCTTCAGATTTTCAAAGAAACTTCCTGATCTGGTCCCACCACAACAGCCTAGTTCATCACAGTCTACTTCTCAGAACCCTAAAGTCCATGAAGGCCAAGATCTCAACTTGGGTTACCCATCTCATGATTTCAAAACCATCTCTGACCTCATTCAAGTGCTGAATGGCGAAGTCTAAAATATTAAAACCGTCCCTCAAAAGTCGAAATTGCTGCCACTATGTCTCCCCTACCCATCGTGCCCGTTTGTCTACCTGAAAAATTGCATGTGCTCTCTCTCTCTCCCCACTTTTCAATCTCTCTATTTTCCTTTCTTTTTATTTTAATGTTTCATCCATACCATACAGATTTGCACAACATACTTGTTTTATTCATATCTGGGACCAACCCCGATCACAATTCTACAAAAAAACAAAAAAAAAACAAAAACAAAAAAAAAAAAAAAACAACAACAAAACAACCACAACCCATAACCACCACAAAAACCGGCCTTATTTTTTCGCCTCTTCAGCTGTTCTCTTCTTTTTGCCTTTGTCTTGGGCGTCCCGTGCTGCCTCCGTGTTTCCCACGCCGCCGAACACGTTCACTTCACGTTGCTCCTCAACCGTCACATATGGCGGACCTCCAAATCTGAGCATCACGGTGGCCTTCCGCTTCAGTTCCTTGTTTTCTGCCTTTAGCACACATATCTCTGCTCGGGCATCTGTATACATGCGCTGGAGCAGAGCCAGTTGGGCTTTTACCTGCTACACCTCAGTTGTTCTACTCTGAAGCCGGTGCGACAGGTTGTTGACCGCCGTCATTGTCTCAACACAAGACCTCAATGTATAATAATTGGCCTCAATATCAGATTGAGCAGCCATTATCTGCTCAACTGCCACCATCGGATAGTTCAAAGGCGCAAAACCAGGGGGGCTTGGTTGAGGTTCAAGGGCTATATTCTGGGTTGTGGCCTCGTTGAGGTCGGGAAAGAGAGTAAGACCACGGGACGAAGAGGCTATGTTCTGGGTAGCTGAACGGGAAGAAGAAGCCATATTCAGGGTTGGTTGTAGAGTGTTTCAGGGATAATCTCTCTCAGCAAAAACGAAGAGGTTTTCAGAGGTTTTTCAACAAGTGTTTTGTTCTGTCTAAGCCTCAGCCTCCGTTAAATAGCCACAACAGCCACGCGTATCGCGCGCCGCTCGGCACTAGACGACAAATCGGCGCGCCTTTTGATGGCTCGACTTTTGATGGCTGTCGGGCACGTCTTTTGATGGCACGCCATTTGATGGCACGTCTTTTGATGGCACGCCTTTTGATGGCACGTCTTTTGATGGCACACTTTTTGATGGCACGCCTTTTGATTGGACACGCCTTTTGAGGGTGCAACTTCTATATGGGTCCGACAAGACTCTGTAAACTGTCCGACTTTGATTCCGGTTAGCTTCTATATGGGTCCGACAAGACTCTGTAACTGTCCCGACTTTGATTCCGGTTAGCTTCTATATGGGTCCGACAAGACTCTGTAAACTGTCCCGACATTGATTCCGGTTAGCTCCTATGTGGGTCCGACAAGACTCGGTAAACTGTTCCGACATTGATTTCGGTTCTCAGCTACAACGGTTCGACACAGCCATATAGTGTCTTCTACATCGGTCCGACATGACCCCGTAAACTGTTTTCTACAACGGTCCGACATGACCCAGTAAACTGTTTTCTACAACGGTCCGACATGACCCAGTAAACTGTTTTCTACAACGGTCCGACATGACCCCATAAACTGTCTTCTACAACGGTCTGACACGACCATACAGTGTCTCCTATTCTCTTTTATTTTATTTGTCATTTTATTTTCCTGTTTTGTTACTCTCTTCAAACTCAAGTTGGTTGGTTCCTATCCCCCTTGAGTTTGAGGGGGCTGTTAGAATATTTTATGTTAGTGTGTTAGGTTTTAGATTATTTTATGTTAGTGTGTTAGGTTTTAGATGAGTGCATTTCCTTTTAGTTAGTGGATCCATTTTTGGCATGATGATGCTTGTAATGTTTTCTCCTATATAATAGAGAGTGTAGCTCTTTATTTATATAACATTCAACAATATGAATCAATAATACATCAATAAATACATAATTGATTCTCTCTCTTTTCTTATACATTTTCTACATGTTTAAATCTGCAGTGGCAGTGGAAGTGACCACAAAGATGGATGTTGCTGGTGAAATATTACAGATGAAAAATGCAGGATACACCCACTGGGGGTCGACCCCCAGTGAGGTGGCAGTCCGGGATTGGTGAAAAAAAAACAATTTTTTTTTATTTTTTTTATTTTTTATTTTTTTTTATTTTGGCCAGTGGCAGCACGCCACCTAGCACTGGGGGTGCTGACTCACTGGGTGTATGTAGCATGGTTGATTACAGATCTGCACCTCTTGACCTCGCCTCTCTCTCTCTCTCTCTCTCTCTTAGATCACTACCGTAGCTGCCGATCTAAGTTGATGATAAGACGATGACAGCGGTGTGGATGAGATCGGCGAAGGGAGAAGGAAAAAGAGAAAGAGAGGCGGATTTTGTAAGAGAGCAATGTCAAAGACAACTTCGATGAGTGCCCTGTGATTATCAATGCATCACAAAAGCTTGATTGGAGAGCAGAGCTGGAGCAAAAGGACCTTGAGAACGAAGCCCTTGCAGTCTGACTCAATGTGCCACAACAACGGCAGAGAGGGAATAGAGGTGGGAGGTGTGGTGCCAAATTCAGAACTGTCGGAGAGGGAAGAGGTCATTAACAGAGGAGGGCGGAGGAGTACAACGGAGAAAACACAAACAGATAGATATATATAGAGAGAGAGTGAAAGAGAGATAGTTTGAAAAGGGAAAGAGAGAGCATGCGACTTGAAGTTGAACAGTGTTATATGATATATATATATATATATAAGGGTTTTTTTGGTCATTTTATTTAAACTTGTCCTTTTGGACAAAGTATTTCAGCGCCTAAACTTTTGGCCAAACAAAATTGAGATTTGAATTTGTGGATTGAGTGCCCAAATTTTAGTTAGAGAGTGGGCAAGAAAGAATACAAGGAAATTATGATACCTTGTAGAGTGTTAGTTCTTCCAAATTTTCATTGAAATTCTTACTCTCAATAAATAGAATCATTCTCCAAATCAAATACAACAATCAATATATGTATTTATTCTTTAATATTTTTTGAGTACCTACATTTTAACTTTTTAAAATGCCTTGTTTATACATTTTGTTTGAATTTATAATTATTATTATTTCTCATTAACAAATTTTAACTTCTTTCGAGTTGGTCATACAATGACCAACTTCGTTTTGCATTATTTCTATTCCAATAATGTAAAATTCATCGATTATTTGTCATTGATAATTTTAGTTATTGTTTATTTTGTTTGTACAAGTATATGTATCATTGGTAACTAGTGTTTTAGGGACAATAAACAATGACAACTAAGCTATTTTTTATGATTAATATATCGTGATTATACAACTAGTATTTTGTAGATTACATTGTTGACTACATTAGCCAAATCTCCGTCACAACAATATGGGATTCTGGAATTATGAATGGAGAAAACATGTTTCTTGCTTTAATCCATTTCTTCCAAACATGTTATTTCAAAATAGACATAAACAACATAACAATAATTATGTTTTCCCACCTCATAATTCCAAAATCTCATGTTATTGTTATAAAAATTTGGTCAAAAAGTAAACGTATGTCAACAATGCAACTTAAAAATATTAGTAACAATAGGCCACGATCGACAAAAAATCCCATTTGACAAGGTTTATTGTAAAGATGGACGTGAGTCAAGTTGGTTTTGATTAGAGCCAAACCTAGAAATGAACCAATGTGATCATGATTGATTCCAAATTTTTAGATCCAAAACCAAACCAAACCAAACATTGTTTGAAAACTAACCCAAATCAACTCAGGTTAGAAGTGTAGTTCCACCTATTTTTTATTTTATTTTATAAATTCTTATTATAAAACAAAATTTCAAAGAAAAAAAGAGTTATTAAAAAATCTTTTGAAATTACCAATTTGTCATGGTCAATTCCATTGTAACTCTTTAAGGATATAATTATTGAATGAAATCATATATGATATATATATATATATAATACATATAGTTGGTTTGGGTTAGTCTCAAGCTAAATCGAGAACCAAACCAACCTAGTAGGGTTAACCATTTTTAGACCTAGAATCTCATATTAACAACAACTAACCCATTAATCCATGAATTTTAAATTCTTGGCAAATAACAAATATTCAATTTTATATTAAATAATAAACATTTAAGAATTAAAAATGGGTGCTCAGGCCAAAAGTCTAAATTGTACTTTTGTTTGTCCAAAGGTCCAAGCGCTAGAATATTTTGTCCAAAAAGACAAGCTCAAACAAAATGACTAACATACCCTTCTTTATATATATCATCACACGATCCTGAAACCCTAAAACAAAAAAACAAGTTCCGCTTCCTCTCTCTCTTCTATCTACTCTCTCACTCTTTCTCTCTTCGCTCATCTTCTCTCTTCAGCCGCTCACTTCTCAACCACACTTGAAACCCTAACTTCAATCACAGAGAAACCAAAACCAAACCATTCTTCTCCGAAATTTGAGGACAAACAGTGCACCTCCAAAGTACCAGAGCGTAGCCCATCATCAGCGTGTCACCGGCAATCGTCGGCAATCCTCCCTCTCTCCAACACTCCAGCGGCCCCTGAAAGTCCACAGCGTCACTCGCAGCCCTCGTCCCCATCGAATACATCCAGTGCGATATATCCAACGACGCACCACCGAAGCCTCCTTCAGAGGGTTCAGAATCACCATGATTCTGAGTGAGGAAGGGAGTCCTAGGGCTCCGACGATGCCTCTGCAACCTCCTTGTAGAAGGCCGGCAATACTAGGTTAGGGGTTTCATCTATATTGTTTTTATGCTATCAGAAACCTAGTCCTTAGCTTGATTGATATGAGTTTAAATCTGCAGTGGCAGTGGAAGTGACCACAAAGGTGGATGCTGCTGGTGAAATATTACAGATCTGCACCTCTCGACCTCGCCTCTCTCTCTCTCTCTCTCTCTCTCTCTCTCTCTCTGATGATTATGATGATGATGGAAACTTTCTAAGACAATATAGGAAAAAGAACAAGTAACTAGTTTGAAGGAACAACCAATTTTATCTTTCCTTCTCCATATTGATATAGGGTGCTGCATTCATCTCAGAGGCACAATATCAACAGCCAAAGAGCCAAACTTCAGCCCCATTAACGATCCCAAACCCAAACCCTACATTTTCAATAATATTTCCCACAGTTTCTTAGCAAACAATCAGAATAATAAAAATGGAAAATTTTACCGCTTAGAGAAGGGGGAGGTGACGGTGATCTTGCTCTTTTCACGAGAGACGGTGACGGAGTCGCGAAGAGCTCAGGCCTTGCCGCCGACCTTGATGCGTTCCTGGAGGAACTTTTCCAGTGAAGCGACGTCCATGATCTTATCTTCCATCGGCTTCGCGCAGTCGATCGTGAACATCACTCTCTTCTTCTTCCCCTTCGCACCACCACCACCGGCAGCGGCTCCGCCGCCTCCACTCATGGTCGCTTTGTCTACAACCACAAGCCGATAGTGACAGACTGAAACTCCAAATATATATATATAGAGAGAGAGAGAGAGAGAGAACACGCCGCTGAAATGACCGAACCGCCTGGTTAGGTTTAGGGTTAGGGTTCACATGCATATAGTGCTGCTGACGTCGTGCGAGTCGAGAGTGATTATGTGGGCCGTAGCCCGTGGGTCATTAGTTTGTGGATTCTTAAAATGTAATGGGCTCGGCCCTCTATAATTTTTGGATTTGGAGATGTGTTGTTTTTAGTTGTGGGAATATTGTTAATTTGACTATTAAATTTTGAAGATGATATTTAGGCCAAGTTTGGGCACTCCTAAATAATTCAAAAAGTCAAAAAGTTAATACTATTCATCAAAAGTCAACAATTACGGCTGCACAACTCCCAATTCAAATTTTCCTCTAAAAACCAATTTTCACAATTTTTTATTACACATTTTTCCATAAAAAGTCAAAAAGTTAACCCAAACATCCATATTTTCAACCTCAATTTTTTTGTCCAAAAAGACAAAAAGTACACTTATTTAGTCTTCCCAAACTTGGCCTAACATTATAAATTTTGGAATTTGGAGATATGTGTTTATTTTTGTAACATTGTTGATTAAATTTAAGTATCTAAATTTAATACTTAAATTTGTTACCCATCGAACTTGATTTTATTCATCCAAATATTGAGGGCTAGCACTTGAAAAGTATATTGGGTATGTTTAATGCAACTTTCTCATGTTTAATATTAATATAATCGGAAAAAAATTAAAATTTTCACCTTTTCATCAGTTTCTAAATAATTAGCTTTTTTTAACTATTTTTTTATCATATAAATTACAAGTAAAAATTGCATAAAACATTCTAGCATAAGTTCTTAAAATAAAATAAAATCATTTTAAATAATTACAAAGAGAATTTATAAACTGCACCGAACAACCTATAATCCTTGCTTGAAATCTCTTCAAGTCATTTTAGACTAAATAATCTTTAAAAAGTCAGATGATGCATATCTAGGAAGACTACTATATATATCCCCAATAAAAATCATGGAAAATGGTATCAAAATATGTTAATGTTTAAGATAGCAAGAAATTATGATTTACAGTCAACGGTTGTTGCCCTAAAATATACCGTTGTTGCGTAACAACAGATCTTATAATATTAAATACACCGTTGTTGAGCAATAACAGATCTTATAATTGTCACGACCCAAACCCGCCCCTAAGGGTTTAGCATTGTAACCGGCCAGTAATCCGTGATTACTGAAGGCCTGAAAGACAGAAATAACAGTAATACAGTATAAAAGGGGCTGGCGGAAGCCAAACAGTAATAACAAGTGTCCAATGAGCTGTGAAAACCTGAATGGGAAAAAAATTTTATCGACTAATCCACATTCATAACCACATATACATACATATCATATACACATAATATGCAGGTTAGGAATCCAATCCCTACACCATAACTGTACAACCAAGTCTTAAACATTCGATACATAACAGAGACAAAATGGTGAATCTGAAACACCCCAAAAACAGTCTTGGCTCGAGCAGACTCGGAACCTCGAAGTGAGGCACAACGGTTGGCTGGACAAAACATGAGCTTAACTCGACGCTTCTAGCTTCGGTCCAGTGCCTGGCCACCTACATACATATATAAACAGTGAGCTGAAATCCAATGAATAACAAATGCGTAAAGGGGTTAAGAATGAATGTCCTTTCAGTAATTAAAAAAGTCATTTGCATCTGTAGATCAGTTATTCAATCAGTGACTCATAGTTCATGTCATAACAGTCATTTAGAAACCACAGCAGTCATGTATGGTACATCCAATAGCAGAACAGTACAGTAGGTCTTAATAAACCAAACAGTCAATTGATGGCCATCGAAACAGTAAACAGTATTGGTTCCAAACATTGGAACTAATAGAGATCTCTGTAACAGTAACAGTAACAGTACAGTAGCAGTGACAGTAACAGTATCAGTAAGTTGCTATGGATGCCACGAGTACAGTTCATAAAATATGACAAACATTCATTTAGTAAACAATGTCACTTCAGAAAGCAGTACAGTCGATCGTTCAGAAAATAATTATAATTGAACATATCTTTACAATATTGTTACTCACAGATTACTGAACTATAGGCAGGCTAATCAGTGTCCTCGGTTGCCAACCCTACACAGTTGCAGAACGAACACACACTAAATTACACACTTGGGATTAATAACTTAGCCCTTAACTTGACTTGGTGTGGTTCTATAACATTATCCTCATTATGATGCCTTAAACATGGCCTAGGAATGCCTAGGATGGAATGATGATGCAAAAATGTACTTAACAACATTTTTCAAAACTTGCTGAAAACAGGGGTCTCGTTCGAGCGTGGCTTTTTCCGCTCGAGCGAGCTTATCGAATGAGAGAGGTCATTCGAGCGTAGACTCCCTCGTTCGAGCGATCTGCAAAAGTGTGAAAAGTACTGGTTGCTGAAATTCTCCGCTCGATGCTCGCTCGAGCGTGAGACACAGTTCTTCGCTCGAGCGTAGGTCTCGTCGCTCGAGCGTGCGTCTGCACACGCAAAAACCTGAGAGCTTGCAATGTACGCTTGAGCCAACATTCTGTCGCTCGAGCGAAAGTATGAAAACGAAGGTAGTCGCTCGAGCATAGAATCCTTCGCTCAAGCGAGGAAGTCAAATTCTGGGTTTTCCAGATTTGCTCTCAAAGTTCAAACCAAGAATCAAACATTTCAAAACTCATCCTTTTGGGCCAATTTTTTGGAAAATACTCAGAAGCTCATAATACCTCATGATTTAAAGACCATTTCATAAAATCAAAGCCCAAAAGTATACCAATTGAACACAAATTTCAATTAAAACTTTATGAACATTACAAGAACATTACATGCATGAGTTCTCATGAACTCTAAAACTCCAAAGCATGATCAAATGCAAGATTGAACTCAAAAACATGATAAATTCTAGAGTACAACCATAATATGGGCATGCATGTAAGAATTTCATGAAAACAAATTTTAAAATTCCATGATATGGACATACATGCATGAATTCACTTGACTTCCTTAAATTTTAGCTCAATTAATCCATGAATTCACCTATTTCATATATATACAAGTTCTAGATGGCTCAAAAACAAGATTAATAGGTTGGGCTCTTACTTAGGCTTCTCAATCAAACTTCACCTAAGCCAAATCCTTGAGCAATGTAGACAAGTCTTCAAAATTTCCTTCAATTCTTCTAAATTCAAGCAAAAACTCTTGTTGAATTCAATTTTTCCCTATTCTCCCTCTCTCTCACGGTTTGGGTCTTGAGGATGGAAAAATGGTGTCAACAAGAACATGAAATCAAACAAATGGCCTTGTAAAGGCCCACTAATGGCAATTGTGTAATAAACTCAAGCTAATGTAATTTAACATTATTTATTATAATTTAATCATTCCAAATCGAATTTTAATTAAACATATCATAAAATCATATAAATCCTAATTAGTATATAACACAAATCAATTTCTGAATCGGTCTCGGATAAGACTTTCAATTCGCAATTTGAAATCAAAACATGAACAGATCATTCAGTAACAAATAGATAGAAATACAATTAAAACAACACACTCATGTAATCAATTTAGGATTTCATCTTAATCAATTACTTATCATGCTTAATCATAAATTAACGTTAATCAGAGGTGTGTAACAGTCTTCCCCCCTTAAAAAGAGTTTGGTCCTCCAAACTCGAATTACCTTCATTTTGGAAGAACACTAGATCCAATAGGAACAATTCAGGATATCTTTTCATCATATTGTCTTCCTTTTCCCAAGTGGCATAAACGCCACCATGGTTTTGCCAATCCACTTTCACTAACGGGATTTCGTTATTTTTCAACCTCTTGATTCGTTAGTTTACAATCTAAATAGACCGTTCTTCATAAGTGTAATCATCGCTTAACACTACATGGGTAGGCTAAACAACATGGAAGGGATCCCGAAGGTAATCCCGCAACATCGAAATATGAAAGACATTATGCATGTGTTCCATGTCAAGAGGAAGCGCCACTGGATTAATCTTTTCAATAATTTCATACGGCCCAACATATCTCGGTGCTAACTTACCCTTAGCTCCAAAGCGAGTCTGTCCCTTCATTGGTGTCACTTTAATAAAAACGTGATCACCGAATTCATATTCCCTGTCTCGCCTTCGTACATCCGCGTAGCTTTTCTGTCGGCTTTGTGCGGTTTTCAACCTTTGTTGAATCAATTTCACATTTTCTATGGTCTCATGTACAATCTCGGGCCCAAGTAAAGGCCCATCTTGTAACAACCCAGATTTTTAATTATTCTGTAGAATTTATACTAATATTATTTAATCTCAGTTTGGAAAATATATAATTTATTATATATTATTATGTGTAATTTTGTATAATAATATAATTATTAAAAGTTTAGGGGTCAAAATATAAATAATAATAATAATAATGGGTGTGGTACTAAAATAAATAATTAATTTTGTATTGGTATATAATAAAGTGTAATTTAATTAGGAATTATTTTATTTATATAATTATATTAAAATATTGGGTCAAAAGGTAATTATCTTAAATATCTATTAAGGATAAGATCGAATCTATATAATTAATTATTGAATCTGGGGGGAGGGACACGTGTTGGCCGAATAACGCGTTCACCTCTCTATATATAGGGAGAGGTGATCTGCAGATGGAAGAAAAGGAAGAAGAAAAGAAAGAAAAGAGAAAGAAAGAGAGGGAAGGAAGGAAAGAATGGTGGAAGTTGAAAGGGTCTTTGATAGTGGAAAGAAAGAGTAAGGTATTAAAGTTAAGGTGAGTTATATTATACCTTGAGTCACCAAAATATATTTTATGTATGTTTTGACTTATCAAAATCTATTTTATACAAGTATGTTTTATTAGTATATTAATAAAAGTTATGTTTTATAAAGGTTTCAGTTACGTGGTTTAATTTATGAACCCTATTTGCTTAAAAGGAAACCCATATGTATGTTTGTTTATATTTTAAAGAATATTTGGTTACAACCGTATATACAATTATGTTTTGTAAGTACCACCACGGGAGTCCCATGCCTTGGGGGACTTAAATAACCATTGGCTTCTGTTTGACCACTTTGTGGCCCTCTGTTTATTATGGATCCATTGACCTCTGTTTTGTGCGGGCCAAAGTGCTGTGCGGAGCTAAGTGCTACACTATTGTGGGAGCCACCTCTAGAATCCGTACGAGCCACCTCTTGAATCTGTACCTCTGTTCTGACTGTCACTTCTATGACATCTGTTCTGTTCTGTTCGGTACCGTGGTTATGGTTATATATTTATATAATAACTGTATTTCAGTTTCTGCTACTTAAATGATTTATTTACCAAACTGAGTTATTTTAAATGTTTTGGCCTAACTAACTATCCATGGTTATTTCGTGTCCCTTATACTCTTGATATAATATTTCTCACTCTGCCATGTGCTTATAGTTTTTTACCAATTTTCAGGAAACAACACAATTCAGAAATAGCCTTTGGAAAGTCTTAGATGCGGGGCTACGGAATAGACACACACACAGCACTTTTATGACATTTTTTATATGTAAATATCGGTCTTTTTGGTCAATAAATTTTGTAATAAAAATAGAAGCTCCAATGATTATTTTGGTACCTTTACTTAAATATTTCTTCCGCTTGCGTTTATTAATTTGTTTAAGAATTGGTCGGAGGTAACCTCAGTTACTGGCCATCACGATGCTTAACCCTTGGGTACGGGGAGCGGGTCGTGACATATCTCCGACTTCTCCCCAATAAATAAGAGATTGACATTTTCTTCCATATAAAGCCTCAAAAGGCGCCATATCAATACTCGAATGAAAGCTGTTGTTGTAGGCAAATTCAGCTAAAGGCAAATGACTTTCCCAATTCCCTTGGAAATCAAGCACACACATTCGCAGTAAGTCCTCCAGAGTTGGATTGTTCTTTCTGATTGGCCATCTGTAGACGTCCCCGAACGCCCTGGGAGGGTTAGTCCCGTTCTGTTCATTTTGGGGTCACTACAGTTCAGGACTCAAATATCACGGTTCTTAATCTGAACCAAAGAGTCCAAATCCGGCAAATCGTTTTGAGAAAAACAGATTTTTTAGAAAGAAGTGCCAAATATGGACTGCTTCGCCAGATACAGAGTCGCTACCTAAATATTTTATTTTGGGAAATTTAGGAAAGCCTGACTCGTTGCCTAAGGCCACGTGTCCGTCATCACCAAAGTTGCCTTGGCTCGGGAACTTGGGTACGATTGGGGAAGGTCACTTCGTGAGCACCCCCGCTCGCCCGATCAAAGATCGGCCTCTACTAACCATGATATCTAGTTTTGAAAACATTGTGTGTTCTTATTCCGGTTATTAGCCTAGATTTACTATGTGATGCGCACAACATACAAGTATAGACCGGGTCGCCTGAATTGGAACAAAACATTTCATGTTTGTTTTTTGAAAGATGGTTTGCTACTCGCAAGTAGGCTTAAAATGCAGATTTTGCCACCCTCAGGGGAGCTTAGAAAACATGGTTTTGCCACTATCTAGTGGGCTTAAAACTCGCAGTCAATGCATTACTCCAATTCAGATAACCCAACCTTCACCCACAGGCATTCAGGCAGATATATCACATAAGCAAATAGCCTCATGGTAAGCATGCTATCATGGCAGTCACTCACACACATGCAAGGATGCTAAAGCATAAAAACTTACCGAGTACTCCAAGCCAAAACAGAAGCTGATTAGAAATCATGCATGATCTTAACTATACAGAAATGCCTAATGCAACACATGCAAAAATGCAACTATAGCAGGCTCGGCTATTCTAAACATGGCATATGAGATGCAACAGCTAACAAGTACTCAACTTGAAATTGAAATACAAATGCAGTTAGTATGATACGCCGAGCCCGGTGCATGCAAAACAGATGAATGAATGCAAACATGCTATCATACTGTATGCTAATTAAAACATGCCCTATTCTAACCATCATAAGCTGGTAAATAAAAGGGAGAAAGACGTGGGGTTGGAAGACATACATCACACACACGCACACTTATTACAACATTGCCCGCACTCGAAGGGTCCGAAAGAATAATACAGTCCCGAATAAATACAGTCCGAACAAATGGTACAAAATCCTAATTAATTAACAAATTAATCTAGGAAAGCATTAAAACTAGCATGCAAGCTAGGGACTGCCTCGACTCTGCTCCGGATGATGAATGATGCATGCTCGGGTTGCTTGGCGCGGAAATCCATTGCGACGCCCCAATTAGCCTCTGTTTGCAATTGTTCTTGGAATGCGTGCCAAGCTCTGGAAGGCTGCTGATTCTTGATTTGCCTTGTAGCAGAGAGCAACAAAGGGGCATGGCAATGTATTTTCACATATGTATGCTTGACTACTCTTCAGGGAGTGTTGTCCTCGATCCTCGTGCCACCAATCACGCATATCGATGCATGATGGCCGAGGAGTCGATTTGCATGACTCAATATGGAATGAATGCGCATATAAACACAACAAGACCAAGACTCCATCATGGATAATCCGGAGTGTCGGCGACTGGGAATTGAGACACGTTACGTCACTCGGAGTACGAAACGTACCTCGTTTCCCGTGCTCGGGCTAACTCCTATCCCAAACACAATGCAATATGCATGACATGCATGAATGCAACTAAGATACATCCTAACATGCACAATGCTATGAAATGACATACACGATGCACGAGGTAACATGGCATATACAATGCGCTAACATACAACCTAGCATACACAATGCTATGAAATGAAATGACATACACAATGCATAATGGACTTACACCAACACAAGCGGACCTCAGCCACACTCACATAAGAGGCCATTAGATGGAAATGAGACACTCGAAATGCGTGCACACATGCACGCAAATCAATGACCGAACCTAAGGCACAAATGCCACTCTACCAAAGCATGGCAAGGCATGGGATATGGCATACAAACATGAAAATTTCAGTACTAAAACATGATGCTAAACAGCCCCAAAGCATGGCAATATGGCACCCGATGCATGAGATGAACTCTGAAACTCAAAACTAGGCATACGCAATGACCTATAGCTATATAAAGCATGCATTATTTGATCATGAAGCATGAAGACAGAGTCAAGGCAGTCCTAAAACATGGACTTTTCTAGTTTAGAGCAAGGCCAAAAGGTGCTAACAAGATGGCTTAAATTAGCATGTAATTTCGACTAGTAAACATGGTTTACATGACAAGTGTATGATGCACAAGGAATTTCAACAAACCGTCAAAAATCAGTGAATAAAACATGTGAAAATAGGTCCAAATAACCACTGATATGCAACCATGGTATGCAAAAATGACGAGCTCCTTTAGATGGCCATACAAGGAGTTCTTAGGCACATACAAGATAGACAAGTGACATGGCATATAGAACTCTGAAAATCAAATATGATAGTCCCAAAACTGACCAAATTGGCCCCAAAATCAATCAACAAGGTATGCAAGATAGGGCCTTTTTGAAAGGCCAAGATGGCCATCAAACAAGTCAAGGTGAGAGGGGGTCACCCCCTTCTGATTTGGAAGCTCAAAACAATGGCCAAGCCACTGGAATCCATTTCCAGTGGCTAGAAGGCCAAACAAAGCATGCAACAAGGGCTAGGACATAAAGCTCAAAATGGGAGGCAACCAAGCATACAAGATAGCATGTGACCTCAAAAAAAAATGGAACCTTAATAAAACATTAAGATGATGTCAAAACAAGCCTTTTCTCAGTTTATGACAAATCTCAAAAGTGATCACAAATATGACTTATCTATCATGCAAAAATGGCCCTAAAAGGGGGAAAAGAGACAATGGACAGCAGCTGGCCCCAAATGGTGAAGAGCCCTTCAACAAAGTTGAAGAAGGGCTCAAAACATGGCACTTTACAGTTTACATCAAGCCACGAAAATAATCACAAGTAAGGTTAAACTAGCATGCAAGAAAAGGGCCTAAAAGAGGGGTAAAGAGGCAAGTGGTGGCTGCTGTCCTCAAACAGAGGAGAGTCTTCAACAAAGTTGAAGAGGGGCTCAAAAAAAGCCACTTTACAGTTTATGACCAAACCCAAAACAGCTCACAAATAAGCCTAAAATACTATGCAAGAATAGGCCTAAAAGAAAGTTAAAGAGGCAAGTGATAAAAGGAAGCCTCAAACAGAGAAAGACCCTTGATCAAACATAAAAAGGAGGCAAAAACAACACTATTTCCAGTTGGGGTCGGAGCCCAAAAATGCAAGCACAAGGAGCTAGAATATAGATCAAAATAGTACACAAAAGAGGGAAAATGGGACTTACCCTTGTAGAACCAATCTTTGACAGCCTTTGGACCAAGTTTGGGAGCTCTTAACCTCTGAGAGACAGCCTCAAGGTGTTTGAATGAGTGATGGAGGTCTTGTGCTACGAGGTATAGTGCAAAAATGCAAAGAAATCCAACTTTCAAGCTCTAACCACAAGCAATATAGAGAGAGAGAAAGCTTTTTTGCCCTTCCAAAAACTCAACCCTAATTAAGGAAGAAGACCCTTCCTTATATAGAACAAAGCAAAGCTTAAGCTTCTTGAACAAGCTTTTATTGGCATTGATCCCTCCATACACGTGTATGGAGGGCAGATATAAGGAATCCAGCTGTACAAAAGATCTTCCCGGAAACCAGCTGAAATAGAGGGGGTGCCGGCCATCAGTAATGGCCGGCAGTGCCACACTGATGGCCGTCAGGTGCTCACCAATGGCCGGCAGGGGCCAAGCCATGGCCGGCAGTGCACCACAGGGGCCAGCCTGAAAGGACCAGGTCAGGGTCCAAAAATGAGACAAAAAGGATACAAGGTTCTGAAAATCCGAACTAGTGACGTTCCGCCGCGGCAGTCGAATGCTGGGCGAGCAATCGAACCCGCCGTTGGTGACCTACAAGCACAACCAAGTCTTGAGGACGGTCAAAAATGGGGTGTCTACACTATCTGTCTGAGGATGGTATTGTCATGACCCAAACCCGGCCCTATGGGTTTAGCACCGTAACCAGCCAGTAATCCGAGATTACCGAAGGCCTCTTGATAGTAAAACAGTAAAAACAGAGTACAGGGCCTGGCGGAAGCCAATACAGTGAATGAACAATGTCCAATGAGCTGTGACTCTCATGCCAAAAAGATTTTTCATGTATATAAACATTCGGTACAGAACAGTTAGGACAATATTTACAACATTTACAGTCATTTAGCACAGGGACCTATCCCCTGATAACAGTACGGTAAAGTAGGTAACAGTCTATACAGTGATACAAACAGTGCGGAGACAGACGGGAAAAAACACCCCAAAGCCATAGCATGGCAAACTCGGAACCTCGCAGTGAGGCACATAGGCTGGCTTGACAAAACTGGAATAATCCGACGCTTCTAGCTTTGATCCGGTGCCTGACCACCTACATATTATATAAGCAGTGAGCTAAAGCCCAGTGAATAACATAAAGCGTAAAGAGGTTTAAGAATGAATTCCTTACAGTAATGAAAACAATTCATTTCAATCAGTGTAACAGTTGTTCAGTACAGTAAACAGTCATATGTGGTCATCCATTAGCATAACAGTACAGTAGGTCTTAAAAGACCGAACAGTAATGATGGCATCAGTCAGTAAACAGTGGTTCCACGAGGAACCAACAGAGATCTCTAACAGTAACAGTCAGTAACAGTAGTTGCTAAGGATGCCACAATACAGTTCAGAATATAGACAACATTCATTCGGTAACAGTAACAGTTAAAAATACAGTTCAGTATTCAGAAGATAATCATTTTGAACATATCTTTACACGATTGTTACTCACAGAGTTCTGGGCTACAGTGAACTAGAGCGTCTCCAGTCGCTAACCCTACACAGTTACAGATTACACCATAAGCTATGCAGTTGGGAAAGATCATAACTTAATCCCAATTTGCTTGGTGTGCTCTACATCTAAATCCTCATTAAGATGCCTTAAACTAGGCCTAAAATGCCTAGGATGGAATGAGGATGCAAAGGGTACTTAGAAAACATTTTCAGAAATTTCAGTGAACAGGGTCCCGCTGAGCGCAGGTTCCCCGCTCGAGCGTACAAGCAAACAAAGTCCACGCTCAAGCGTCCACTTCACCGCTCGAGCGGACCAAAAAGTACTGGATAGGTGAAATCTCAGCTCGATGCCCTCGAGCGTGTCACCTAGTCCTTCGCTCGAGTGTAACTTCCTCCGCTCGAGCAAACTGATGCACAATGCAAGATGCTGGGAGCTCGATTTCCCCGCTCGAGCGGCACTTCCTCCGCTCGAGCGGACAACCAAAATCTGGAAATTCCAGATTTGAGCTCTAAGTTCAAAACCAAGGTTTCAACCACCAAAATCGATCCTCTTGGGCCCATTTTCTGGAAAACTCTTTTAAACACATAGAATAACATGTTTCAAAACTCAATTTAAGAAATCAAGCCTAAGGGTGTTTAATTCAAACCCAATCTCAAACCATTTTCCATGAACATGCATGAACACTAAAGTGACATGCATAGATTAAATCAAACCAAAGCTTCAATACATGCCCAAACGAGCTCAATGTTTTGAAAACAAGATGAAAACATGACCATAACAACAATGAGATGCATGTACCAATCCCCATGAAATCAACCTCAAAATGCAACCATATACCATGCATGCAACAATAGAGCTATAATCAACACTTTGAGCCATAAATTGGCTCTTTGACCTCAATTTAGCTCAAACCATGCAAGAACAACTCAAAGACACAATTAGGAAGTTGGATGATTCTATCTTAGGTGTAGAATTAGAAGTGAGGGGGCTCAATTATGCAAATATCCTTCAATTTCTTCAAGTTCCAAGCCAAAACTCAAGACAAATTCAACTCTCTCAATTTCTCTCTCTCTAATTTCGGTGGAAACAAGGAAATGAAGCTGATGAATGTTTTGATTCAATGTATACAAGCCACTAGATGTGTCTAGGATAGTGGCCCACTAAGGGCTTGTTTGGTAAATAAAGCCAACTAAGCAATTTAACACTATTTATTCTAATTTCATCCAATTTAATCATACCAAATCAGTTTTCAATTAAATATACCATAAAATCACATAAATCACGATGATCATGAAACAGTACCGCTTTCCGATTCGGCCACCGATAAGGCCTTCAATGTGCAGTTTAAACATAAAAACTCAAACAGATAATCCAATTGATCAACAGATAGAATATGCAATACAATAGATAAACTCAATCAATTCAGTTCAATTTCAGTCAGTCAGTTTCAGTAAGTTATTCAGTTCACTTATCAGTCATAATCAGTTCAGTTTATTGTAATCAGTACTTATTCGGTAAACAGTGACGAAGGTTGTTACAGGTATGCACTACTTAGTCTCAATTCAGTACCAATGTCGTTTGCAGACTTTGCCAAAATCTCGATGTAAACTTTGAGTCCCTATCTGAAACAATGGACACAGGCACTCCATGCAATCTAACAATCTCATTAATATAAATTGTGGCCAACTTATCCGCATTGTAAATTGTTTTGACTAGTAAGAAATGAGCAAATTTAGTCAATCGATCAACAATAACCCAAATTGAGTCCATACCTTTACTGGAGCGAGGCAATCCAACAATGAAATCCATAGTAATATGTTCCCATTTCCACTCCGATATTGGCAAAGGTTGAAGTAAGCCCGTGGGTCGTTGATGTTCAGCTTTGACTTGTTGGCAATGCAGACATCTCGACACAGACTCGGCAATTTCTTTCTTCATTCCCGACCACCAAAAATTAAGCTTCAAATCTTGGTACATTTTTGTATTTCCCGGATGGATAGAAAGTTTTAAATTGTGGCCTTCCTGCAAAACTCGCTTCTTCAATTCAGGATCATTTGATACACACAACATTCCCTAAAATTTCAATACATTGTTTTCAAATTTAAAATATGGCCTTGGTTTGGATTCCCTTTCATCAATGATATTTTCCAAAAAGTCATCTTGTTGTTGTTTCTCTTTAATCTCTTTAATGAGTGCTGGTTGAGCAGAAATAGCGGCCAATATCCCACTTGTTCTCGTAAAACACTTTCAAACTTCAAATTTTTCCAAGATCATGTAACAGTTCTTTTTGTCCGGTGAGTAACAGGCGAAATTCCCAATTGATTTCCGACTAAGTGCATCAGCAACGGTGTTAGCTTCCCCGAAGGTACAATTTGCAAATCATAGTCTTTTATCAATTCTAACCATCTCCACTGTCTCTTGTTCAACTCTTTCTGTGTAAAGAAATATTTTAACTCTTGTGATCGGTGTACAACCTCACATGTTGCCCCATTAACTAGTGGCGCCAAATTTTCAATGCAAATACCACTGCAGCAAGTTCCAAGTCATGAGTTGGGTAATTATTTTCGTGTGGCCTCAGTTGTCGGGAAGCGTACGCAATAACTTTACCATTCTGCATTAATACACAACCCAAACCCTTATAAGAAGTGTCACTAAAAATAGTAAATCCATCCGTACCTGAGGGTAGGGTGAGAATCGGTGCAGTCACAAGTCGAGTCTTTAATTCTTGGAAAGCTGATTCTCTCTAATCGGTCCAGTCAAATGATATTCCCTTTTGAGTCTACTGGGTCAATGGCAGAGCAATTTTGGAAAAATCTTTCACATACCTCCTGTAGTAACCGGCTAAACCCAAGAAACTCCGAACTTCAGTAACATTAGTCGGTCGAGGCCAATTCACCACTGCTTCAATCTTTTGTGGGTCAACTGAAATGCCATTCTTACTAATCACATGCCCCAAAAAATGACATTATCAAGCCAAAATTCACACTTTGTTAGTTTTGCATACAGTTTCTGTTCTCTTAAAGTCTGTAAAGCAATTCTTAAATGATGTCCATGTTCCTCCTTATTCTTGGAATAAATCAAAATGTCATCTATAAAAACAACCACAAATTCGTCGAGGAATTATTTGAAAATTCTGTTCATAAGGTCTATAGTCTATAAATGCAGCAGGCGCATTAGTAACTCCGAAAGACATAACAAGAAATTCATAATGTCCATACCTTGTTCGGAAGACAGTCTTTTCAACGTCCTCTGCTTTGACTTTCAATTGATGATATCCGAATCTAAGGTCGATTGTGGAAAAGACTTGAGCACCTTGTAATTGGTCAAATAAGTCATTAATACGAGGCAATGGGTACTTGTTTTTCACTGTTACCTTGTTCAATTCACGGTAGTCAATGCAAAGTCTTAGTGAGCCGTCCTTTTTTTTCACAAATAAAACTGGCGCGGCCCACGGTGAAGTACTGGGTCTGATAAACTTCTTATCCATCAATTCTTGCAGCTGAATTTTCAATTCTTTCAATTCAGTAGGTGTCATTCTGTACAGGGCTTTGGAAATTGGCTGAGTACCCGGTAACACCTCAATGGTGAACTCAATCTCCCTATCAATCAAATCCCCTAGCAAATCATCTAGAAAAACATCTGGAAATTCCCTGACTATAGGAATACTATCCACATTAGCTTTAGTATCAGCAGGTACAGTCAATATGCAACATAAATACTCTTTACACCTCTTTTTAATTAATTTGAATGCTTTCATGGACGAAATCAGATATGAGAGAGGTACTACACTGTAATGACCCTCACACTGATTACCGATTAATTACCGATTATGGCTAAACTGAGACTGATTGTGACTGATAATTAAAGTAATTGAACTGACTGAATTACTGAACTGACTGACTGAAATCTGAACTGAATCGATTGAATATATATATGTGTTTGAATTGCATCCTATCTGTTTGACTGTGTGATTATCTGTTCATGTTTATATGTTTAAACTGTAAATTGAAGGCCTTATCGGCGGCCGAACCAGAAATTGATTAGTGTTTTAGGACCATCATAATTTATGTGATTTTATGGTGTATTTAATTAAAATGTGATTTGGTATGATTAAATTAGATTAAAATAAGTTAAATTGCATAGTTTGGCATATTTACTACTTTGCCATCTAGTGGGCCACTACACCAAACATATTAGAGCCTTTGTATATTTGATTCAACACTTTTCATCAGCCAAATTCCCTTGTTCTTGCCGAATTAGAGAGAGAGATAGGAGGGAGAGCTTGAGTTCTTGAGTTTTGGCTTGGAAGTTGAGAGAATTGAAGGGATTCTTATATTTTCGGACTTCTACACTTGAATTCAAGGCTTAAGGTAGAAATTCATCTTCTCACTCTTGTGTTTAAGTTAGTTCTTGCATGGTTCATGCTAAATTGAAGGATTGAGTTAAGAATTGGTCTTGTAATGTTGAATTATGGCACATATCATGCATGCATGTCTTCATTGTTGCATTTTGAGGTTGATCACATGGAAATCTTGCATGCATGTTCATGTTTATATGTTAAGTCCATGATTTCATCTTGAATATGAAAGAATGAGCTCATTAGAGCATGTTTTGAAGCTTGAGAGTTGTTTAAAGTTCATGCATGTTCATTTGAGATCTTGTTCATGAAATTGGGTTTGAAAATGGATTTAATTAAACTACCCTTGGGCTTTGATTTGTCAAATTGATCTTTGAAATATGTAATATTATGAGTTTTGAAGTGTTTTCCAGAAAATTTGTCCAAGAGGATCAAAATTTTAGCATTTAAACTTGATTTTGAGCTTGGGACTCAAGTCTGGAATTTCCAAATTTTAGTCGTCCGCTCGAGCGGGGGAAGTGCCGCTCGAGCGGGAAAATCGAGCTCCCAGCATCTTGCACTGTGCATCTGTCCGCTCGAGCTGAGGATTGGACGCTCGAGCGGAGGACTGGGTGACACGCTCGAGCGGGCGTCGAGCGTGAATTTCACCTATCCAGTACTTTTTGGTTCGCTCGAGTGGGGAAGTTGACGCTCGAGCGGGGAAACCTGCGCTCGAGCGGGACTCTGTTTTTCTGAAAATTCTGAAAATGTTTTCTGAATACATCTTTGCATCCTCATCCCATCCTAGGCATTCTTAGGCCTAGTTTAAGACATCTTATAGAGGATATAGATGTAGAACACACCGAGGCAAATTAGGGATTAAGTTATTATCTTTCCCAACTGTGTAGCTTAGTGTGTGTTCAATCTGTAAACTGTGTAGGGTTGGCTTTCCGAGGAGACGCTCTAGTTCACTGTAGCCCAGAACTCTGTGAGTAACAACTGTGTAAAGATATGTTCAAAATGATTATCTTCTGTATACTGAACTGAACTGTTTACTGAACGGATGTTGTTTACTGAATGAATGTATGTCCTATATTTTGAACTGTACTGTGGCATCCTTAGCACCTACTGTTTACTGTTACTGTTACAGAGATCTCTGTCGGTTCCCTCGTGGGACCACTACTGTTTACTGATTGATGGCCATCATTACTGTTCGGTCTTTAAGACCTACTGCTTACTGTACTGTTATGCTAATGGATGTACCACATATGACTGAATGTACTGAACAACTGAAATACTGATTGAAATGAACTGTTTTCACTACTGTAAGGACATTCATTCTAAACCCTTTACGCTTTATGTTATTCACTGGGCTTTAGCTCACTGCTCATATATATATGTAGGTGTACAGGCACCGGATCAAAGCTAGAGGCGTCGGGGTAAACTCCAGTTTTGTCAAGCCAACCAACGTGCCTCACTGCGAGGTTCCGAACCTGCCAAGCTATGGCTTAGGGGTGTTTTTTATTTCCCCGTCTGTCTCTGTACTGTTTTATAACAATGTATAACACTGTATAGACTGAACGTTTTGCACTGTACTGTTTATCGGGGATTAAGTCCCTGTTTCTGACTGGTTGTATATGATATGCATACTGTTTCGTACTATTCTGTATAAATGTATGAAAAATCTCTTTGGCATACAGTCTGTCACAGCTCATTGGACATTGTTTATTTACTGTATTGGCTTCCGTCAAGCCCCTGTACCCTGTTTTACTGTATTACTGTTAAGTAGGCCTTCGGTAATCTAGGATTACTGGTCAGTTACGGTGCTAAATCCATAGGGGCGGGTTTGGGTCATGACATACACCAACTCCGTTAAATACAAATTTAAGTAAACCAGGTGGACGAAAAATAACTTGTTTTGTTACACAGTCAATGAAAACATGATACTTTGTCAACCAATTCATTCCCAAAATTACATCAAAATGATCAAGATTCAAGGGTAACAAGTCAACATACAAAAATACATCCCCAATAACAATCTCACATGTAGGATACACATAAACACAAATCATAGATCCCCCAGCAGGTGAAGATACAGCTAACAAATAGTTCATGGGTTCCAGTGGTCTATTTAATTTTCGTAAAAAAGCATGCAAGTCAAACGAATGTTGTAATAACCCCGACCCGTAATTAGCTACTAATCGGTAATTAAGGATGTTAATTAAGTGAATAAGATTAATTACGGGATTAATATGTAATTTGCATCATAATTGGCTTTCTGTCTGTTGACTGTTAAATTATCCGTTCATGATTTACGTTTAAAAAATGAAAATTGAAAGCCTTATCGGCATCCGAAAACGAAATTGATTATACCATTGTGTTATTTGGAATTTTTAGAACCTTATGGCATATTTAATCAAAATGTGATTTGGTATGATTAAATTAGATCAAATAAGCTAATTAAAGAGTTGGACTTATTTACCGTTTTGCCACCTAGTGGCCAAATCCATACAAACACATTTGAGCCCCCTTTAGCTCATTTTGAGCTCACCTCTTCATTTCCTTAGTGGAAAATTCTGAGATAACATTTTAGAGAGAGAGGGAGAGCAATTCTAGTGAGAGGGAAGAGAAATTCAAAGAAGAGTTGGAGATTTTGCATGAATTCACCAAGATTGTGTTAGAACAAGTGAGATTCAAGACTTAGGTAAGAGAATTTAACCCTTGTTTAATGTCCTTGAACTTGTTCATGCTTAGTTCTTGAGCCTTTAGTGATTGGAGCCATGAATTGGTCCAAATGTGTTGAGTTGGAGCCTAGTTCATGCATGCATGTACATGTTTTTGGCATATGAAGTTGTTTTGTATCAAATCTCTACATGCATGTTCATGTTTTGCTTAAGTCCATGAATTCATCAAAATTCTGGGTTAAATGTTGCCTTGGATCATGATTTGAAGCTTTGAAATGGATTTGAACTCATGCATGTATGTTTAAACTTGGTTCTTGAAGATTTATGGAAATGGTGCTCAAATTGACTCACTCTTGGGCAATGATTTTATAAATTGACTCTTGAAACTTGATGTACTATGTGTTTAAAGTGTTTTTCCAGAATTTGGGCCCAAGAGGTTGAGTTTTTGGTTGAAGAATGCTTGGTTCGAACTTGGAAGACAAATCTGGAAATTCCAGATTTTGCTTCCTCGCTCGAGCGAAGGATTCCTCGCTCGAGCGAGCACCTTTGTCCAGGGCTCCGCTCGAGCAAGCATCGAGCGACCATCGCGAGGAAAAAATCAGCATCCAGTATTTTTACTGTTTCATCAGACCGCTCGAGCGAAGGAAGTCTCGCTCGAGCGAAGCCTTTGATTTTGGAAGCTCGCTCGAGCGAAGGAAGGCTCGCTCGAGCGAGGCTCCTATTTTCAACAACTTTTGAAAAATGTTTTCTAAGGCAATTTTGCACCCTCATTCCATCCTAGGCATTCCTAGGCCATGATTAAGACTCCATACTAAGGGTAAGGGTTAGGTACACACTTAGAATCGTTGATGTAAGTTTTGTACGATTGGAGGGCGTGTTTCAAAGTGTGTACCCGTGATGTGTTATGTAGGTCACGTGCCGTAATCTGTTGACCCTTTGACTTCGTCTACTTGTATCAACGCCCACTGTGAGTAATAACTTTGTAAAGTTATGTTCAATGTTATGTATTTTTCAGTATACTATGATACGAAATGATTGATTCTTGAAAAGCTATGATATGTTGGAAATGAATGAATGAATATTCAGTTTTCTGAAAAGTAATTGTGGCACCCTTAGTATCTGGCCCTTACCCGGGGGAAATAATACCGTGGATCTGGCCCTTACCCGGGGGAAATAATACCGTGGATCTGGCCCTTGCCTGGGGAAAATAATACCATGGCTACTTGCGCGCAAGATATGGGCCCTCTTGGTCGTTGGTACCAACTCTGTCTGTGGTCTCCAGACCAATCTGATCTGTTAGCTAATGGGTGTACCACATATGATCTTATGCAAAATCTGAATATGAATAAGAATCTGGGCATGTATCTGAATCTATTTCTGATTTGAAATCTGAAAATGCATAAGACTCTATTTCTGATAAGATTGTGTTTCTGATATGAACTTTGATTTCTAACTCTGTGATGGACATCATTCATTAACCCCTTTACTCTGTTATTATCCACTGGGCTTTCGCTCACAGTTTATTAATATATGTAGGTGAGCCGGCACAAGACCCTGGCCAGAGTTGATGGCCTCCTGTTTCCTTTTTGTCAGCCAACTATTGCGCCTCCCGAGGAGGTTCCAGTTAAAGCCTATCACCGGGGCAGTTTTGTCTCATGCTAGTCAATGGTTGTGTTTTTATTTAGTCGAATCTTGTGATGTACTTATGTAAATATTCTGTACATATTAGTGAACTTTGACTGGCATGCTATGTATGTAAATAAGTTTTAAAATCTTCTGTCCCATGTATGTCATCACAGCTCATTGGACCTTGTTTATTTTACATTATTGCTTCCGCAGCCCCTTAATATTTGTTAATCTGTTTGGAGGCCGTAGGTAATCCACGGATTACTGGCCGGTTACGTCGCTAAACCTATAGGGGCGGGTTTGGGTCATGACAAATGTGTAGACCCCGAATCAATCAGAATATAAGCATTTTGAGCACAAATTGAGAGTATACCTGACACAACTGTCTTGGTGTTCTACACATCTCCCGGTACAAGTGCAAACACCCGGCCTTGCCTTAAAGGATCCTTTCCAGTAGCTTTGGGATTGAGTTTTGGTGTAACAGTTGATGCTACGGCACTAGCTGCAGCCCTACTAGTGCCTTGAGACATGGAAGGGCAATCTTTGACCATGTCACCCACCTTGCCACACCTGTAACATGCCCCAAAAGTTTTGTAGCAAACCCCCTTATGTCTTTTTTTGCATTCGGAGCAGGGTGGTATGGAACTGTTTTCTTGACTAGAGCTGCTTGTTGACCCTGTGTTTTGCTTTTTATTCAATGAGTTGTTCCGGTCCTTTTTGAAATTAAAGCCTTGCCTCTTACCCTGCCATTCAGTTACCGGTGTCTTAGTCTGTTTCAATGCTGCAACATTTGTTTCAGCTATAATTGCTCGCTCAAGGACATCCACATATTTGAGCAGTTTCAAGACATTAATTCGATCGAGTATTTCCACGTTAAGTCCACCTTCAAACTTTCTGGCCTTCTTATAGTCAGTATCCACCATGTGTGGTGCATATCAGGCGAGCTCCGTGAATTTAGATTCATATTCCGCTACTGACATGGTACCCTGCTTCAGTTGTTCAAATTCAGTTACCTTGCAGTCTCGGATACACTGGGAAAAATATTTCTCATAAAAGGCTTTTTAAACTGAGCCCAAGTCATAGCATCATTTATATCACGGATAAGCATCCACCACTGTCTAGCTTCTTCTTGTAAAGTAAACTTAGCCAGCAACACCTTGTGTGCCTCTGTACAAGGAAACACTTCAAACAACTTTTCAATTTCTAATACCCATACTTCGGCCTTTAGTGGCTCAAGACCTCCTTGAAATGTTGGTGGCTTCATTTTGTTAAACTTTTGCGTCAAGGCAATCAAATCATCATTGATATTTAGTTCTGACTGTACTGGAGGAGGTGGGAGCTGTTGGTTCTGTTGTTGCCTTAGAGCCTCAGTCAACAGTTCAACCATTCTTTCCAACCTTGACATTCTTGCTTCAGATGATTCAGATTCATCGGCATTTCTTGCATTCTCCATTTCACTATATGCAATATAGTAATAATAAACATAGGGAAATTGTTTACTTAAGCACATTAGCACATATATTTGTATCATGGCCACACACACTTTCTCATGCTCATGCAATGCCCTAATTACTTTTCTAGGACATCCTATAGCTCATTTGGACCCGTGTGTGCGGTATAACTCGTGCTCTGATACCACTCTGTCACGACCCAAACCCGCCCCTAAGGGTTTAGCATCGTAACCGGCCAGTAATCCGTGATTACCGAAAGCCTGAAAGACAGTAATTACAGTAATACAATATAAAAGGGGCTGGCGGAAGCCAAACAGTAATAACAAGGTGTCCAATGAGCTGTGAAAACCTGAATGGGAAAAAACTTTTATGGACAAATCCACATTCATAACCATATATACATACATATCAGATACACATAATATGCAGGTTAGGGATCCAATCCCTACACCATAACTGTATAACCAAGTCTTAAACATTCGATACATAACAGAGACAAAAGGGTGAGTCTGAAACACCTCAAAAACAGTCTTGGCTCGAGCAGACTCGAAACCTCGAAGTGAGACACAACGGTTGGCTGGACAAAACATGAGCTTAACTCGACGCTTCTAGCTTCAGTCCGGTGCCTGGCTACCTACATACATATATAAACAGTGAGCTGAAGCCCAGTGAATAACAAATGCGTAAAGGGGCTACGAATGAATGTCCTTTCAGTAATTAAAACAGTCAATTGCATCTGTAGATCAGTTATTCAATCAGTAACTCATAGTTCATGTCATAACAGTCGTTTAGAAACCACAGCAGTTATGTGTGGTACATCCAATAGCAGAACAGTACAGTAGGTCTTGATAGACCAAACAGTCAATTGATGGCCATCGAAACAGTAAACAGTATTGGTTCCAAACATTGGAACTAATAGAGATCTCTGTAACAGTAACAGTAACAGTAACAGTACAGTAGCAGTGACAGTAACAGTATCAGTAAGTTGCTATGGATGCCACGAGTACAGTTCATAAAATATGACAAACATTCATTTAGTAAACAATGTCACTTCAGAAAACAGTACAGTCGATCGTTCAAAAAATAATTATAATTGAACATATATTTACAACATTGTTACTCACAGATTATTGGGCTATAGGCAATCTAATCAGTGTCCTCGGGTGCCAACCCTACACAGTTGCAGAACGAACACACACTAAATTACACATTCGGGATTAATAACATAGCCCCTAACTTGACTTGGTGTGGTTCTATAACATTATCCTCATTATGATGCCTTAAACATGGCCTAGGAATGCTTAGGATGGAATGATGATGCAAAAATGTAATTAACAACATTTTTCAAAACTTGTTGAAAACAGGGGTCTCGTTCGAGCGTGACTTTCTCCGCTCGAGCGAGCTTACCGAATGAGAGAGGTCGCTCGAGCGTAGACTCTCTCGCTCGAGCGATCTGCAAAAGTGTGAAAAGTACTGGTTGCTGAAATTCTCCACTCGATGCTCGCTCGAGCGTGAGACACAGTTCTTCGCTCGAGCATAGGTCTCATCGCTCGAGCGTGCGTCTGCACACGCAAAAACCTGAGAGCTTGCAATTTACGCTCGAGCTAGCATTCCGTCGCTCTAGCAAAAGTCTGGAAACGAAGGTAGTCGCTCGAGCGTGGAATCCTTCGCTCGAGCGAGGAAGCCAAATTCTGGGTTTTCCAAATTTGCTCCCAAAGCTCAAACCAAAAATCAAACATTTCAAAACTCATCCTTTTGGGCCAATTTTCTGGAAATACTCAAAAGCTCATAATACCTCATGATTTAAAGACCATTTCATAAAATCAAAGCCCAAAAGTATACCAGTTGAACACAAATTTCAATTAAAACTTTATGAACATTACAAGAACATTACATGCATGAGTTCTCATGAACTCTAAAACTCCAAAGCATGATCAAACGCAAGATTGAACTCAAAAACATGATAAATTCTAGAGTACAAACCATAATATGGCATGCATGTAAGAAATTTCATGAAAACAAATTTCAAAATTCTATGATATGGACATGCATGCATGAATTCACTTGACTTCCTTAAATTTTAGCTCAATTAACCCATGAATTCACCTATTTCATATATATACAAGTTCTAGATGGCTCAAACAAGATTAATAGGTTGGGCTCTTACTTAGGCTTCTCAATCAAACTTCACCTAAGCCAAATCCTTGAGCAATGTAGACAAGTCTTCAAAATTTCCTTCAATTCTTCTAAATTCAAGCAAAAATCTTGTTGAATTCAATTTTCCCTATTCTCCCTCTCTCACGGTTTGGGTCTTGAGGATGGAAAAATGGTGTCAACAAGAACATGAAATCAAACAAATGGCCTTGTAAAGGCCCACTAATGGCAATTGTGTAATAAACTCAAGCTAATGTAATTTAACATTATTTATTCTAATTTAATAATTCAAAATCGAATTTTAATTAAACCTACTATAAAATCATATAAATCCTAATTAGCATATAACACAAATCAATTTCTGAATCGGTCGCCGATAAAGCTTTCAATTCGCAATTTGAAATCAAAACATGAGCAGATCCTTCAGTAACAAATAGATAGAAATACAATTAAAACAACACACTCATATAATCAATTTAGGATTTCATCTTAATCAATAACTTATCATGCTTAATCATAAATTAACGCTAATCAGAGGTGAAGATTGTCACAATAATATTGAAAATGAAAGACAAAAACAAATTACATAATAGAAGGAAGAAGAAGACAATCTACAAATGTAAAAAATGAATATCTCCAACTCTAAAGAAAGAAACATATATATAGTACTCCACAAAAACATCTCTTCTTTTTCCGTCTTTGTTTTGGGACATTTATTTGTGAAAAGGAAGTGACAGAGAGACAATAAATATAGTTGTTTTAAAACATTTTTATGTTCTACCTTGCCTCTTTCTACTTTCTCCTCATTGCGCCCTTTGGTTTATGTCAATCTATGCTGAGGACATACCCGTGGCGCCACTGCCCTTTTCGTCACCAAATATGCGTTGTCGGAAGTCAGAAACCATGCGAGGAAGCCATCGTGGAGGGAGACAACCGGCTCCATCCGAGAAGTTCTTTGGCCTTTGAAATGTCTGGCTTTCTTTTGTGGGGGTCATCCTCTGTGTTTGGACTGAACTCTATCTTTGCATTTGAATCAATGGTCTCTTGTACCACCTACACCAACCAGTCCAACATGATTCATAAACACTGTGCCTCTTTTTTTATTTGTTCATCAAATAACAGATGGAGAAATGGATATAGGATTCATACATGCATTGTACTACAAATTGATTCAATGCAATACAAAAAATATGGGCAACATCCATGTAGAAAATACCAATCGAATTTCATCAAATATATAATATAATAGTAATGCTATACCCCCCAAAAAAAATGTAAAGAAAATCAATACAAAAACGGGGCAAATGTTGATTTTATCACTTCAGCAGAAAAGGGTCATCAAAATGGCTTGAATTTTAAGAAAATGTCACTCACTGTTCCATCACTCTGGTCATGAATTCTTTATCTGTAATAAAACCTGGAAAAATCGATTTTTCCATAATAGAATGGTGGTGATGATTGCTTCAACAACATCAATTCATTATGAATATTTGATGATAATGTAATGATGCTTCATTAAGTTCCTAAAGATCATGGTGAGCACAACATGGTTCAGATTGCATTACTTTCTGCTGATTTAAATTTCATATCTTTCTTCCAACAATATATGAATAAATTTGTGAAATTGATGAGAATGTGAATATATAATTCAAGAACCAATTTACCTGAGCAAGTTCAAGCATGGTGAATTCACCAGGGTTGCCAAGATTGAAAAGACCAACATGTTCCCCTTCCATCAATCGCATCAAGCCCTCCACCTGTTCATCAGGTACAGACACACACACACAACATCTCTAATTAATTTTAGTAATAAAACGAAGAGTATACTAGTACAGATTTCAGAAGTTTTACCCCACAACCCCAACACCTCTAATTAATTTTAGTGACAAAATAATATGAGGACAAGATATTTAGAAGGTTACCCCACAACCCAACCACCACCCAGTCCTTAGGAATTAGTCGATTGGGAAATTAAGCCATGATAAAGCCTCAAAAGGTATAGGACACAAGTTCAAATCTCATGAAATGCTCAACTCTAAGGCTTGTGTTCAATAATGACTGGTATGTGTGAGACGGAAAAACTACATATATCTAAGTGATTAATCAGGACAAAGTCTTAGATCCCTCGTTACCAATAACAAAACAAAAAGCGACCACCATTCTTCCCCTACATCTTACACTCCCCTCCTCCCCCTACCCCACAGCCACAAAAGGAGAAATGATATTAAACATTTCAACAAAACTCCTCAAAGTGTCATTAGCGATCACAGTTATTTCCTTTCTTAAAACATAGCTGCTCTTTTAAGAAAGTATTTTAAAAAATAGAAAATACTAAAGCAAGTGTCAATTTTCAAAACATATTGACCATGAATAATATTGACCATGAACATGGTAGGGAAAAGAACAACATAAGCATTTCCTAAAAAGACTAAACCAAGTCAGAGACGTATTGGAAACTCCTAGTTTGCTTGCCATCCCCATAAACAGTCAATGGCTCCTTTCTTAATGCCTGTATGTCCATTACAATTAAAAATCAATGAACACAAATACTACAACAACACGAAACTATCTTAAAAACATTGTATTGTTCAATAATCAGGAAAATGTAAAAGAGGGGCATATAGAAAATACACCTGGGCGACGAAATTGCTAACGACACGGCCATCGTCGATGCACATACGTGGTCCATAAGTGTTAAAATTCTAGCAATCCTCACCTGCAAAGCCCATCAAAACATACCTAAACTTCATCAAATTTGAAAGTTATGATAACACTTTTGGTCAAAGCAATGCATAATTTATTATTGAGTAAAGTTGAATATAACATGTGGTGTTATTAATTAATGAGAAGGCTACATGATGAGGTTAGTGGGAGATAAAATATCTATTGAATTGCATTTACTATTTTATTAGTCAGTGAGACTATCCCATCATTGTTGTACTCATATTTGTTTATTATTATTATATCTAAAAATCATATTTGGGTATTTATTTGAAGGAAAATGATTTGGAACCCTAAAAATACCTTCCCTAATCCCCCTAATTTCCAATTTGGGCAATTGTTTCTTTTTTTTTTTTTTTTTCTTACTTGATATGGAAATTAGAGGGATTAGGGGGGTATTTTTAGGGGGATGTAGCAAGGTCCTTGAATTGGTGTTTTACAAAGGACTAACAACATCATGTTAGGGGTCCTTCTTTATCTAATAAAATTAAGGCAAATATTTTATAATGTAGTTAAGGTTATGTAAAATATATATACAAATATAATATTTAGATCCCACCCTAAAACTATTCTCCCAAAGCTAATTGAAGTTCAACTTTTTTCAAGGAAGTGACTCTCGTCTCATTTACGAACATATTTTCAATTGTCAACGACCCTAATTTAAACATTGATCTACGTCACTTTAAAAGGAACCATATAAATTATAACAATCTACTTTATCCTTGGTTGTCTTTTTTATTTTTAATAATGTACTTCAATGATAGAAGGTGGCCAGAATTTTGCAATAGGTAAATTTTGGGACATATTTGTAACTAAAGAAAGGAATAAAACACTACTACTTAAAATTTGGTATTAAATTAGCTTCATCAAAGTCTGAGTAATATTATATAAATTAATAAATTTTACAAAACAAAAAATTATTTGCAGAAGTAGTTTTAATTATATCATTTCAATTGCACAAATTGCATAGAAATCATTCACATCACACAAAAAAAGACATAGTAGGAATCACATAAAAAGAGAGAGTAAACTCACATGTGAGCCCCCCACAATCTTATGGTAGATTGTCTGTTAACACTGTGTTTGATTAAAAAATTTAAACAAGAATTTTTAAAAAAAGATGTATATATATATATGTAAATTATGTAAAATATAGATTTATTTTATTCACATTTTACATATATTTTTCTTTTCTATTTCCAAATCTCCCAACCAAACACAACATAATAAATTTTTTAGTAATCCTGTTGTATTGATTCATGCTACATATATAAGAAACTTGGGTAATTTTATAATTTTTATATAATTTTCCAGAGGATATAACTGATATTTTTTTAGGATTGAATAAACCAAATGAAAAAAAATGCAGGGCACGTATCTCATAGATATAATATATATATAGAATTCTCTTAAAATCAATAAAATGTTTTTTGGCAGATTTATTTTTTTGTTTTGTTTTGTTATTTGGTTAGGTTGACCGTCTGGGATCTTGTTATATACTATTGTTATTTTATTAATATAATATTTCAAAATAAAAATAAAAATAAAAAAACAGTAAAATGTTAAATTTCCTGTGACATTTCCATAAATATTGTCACATATATTTCTTGTGAAATAACTAAAACATAGAACATAAACCAAAAAAAAAAAATTTAGCCAAAACTTTCCCTAGTTCACCACAATAGGAAGCTCAAAATGAAGAGAGCAATTCAAAAAATCAAACTCTAGCATCAACAAATTGCAGAACTATTGTAATCTGTAAAACAAAACTCAGGATGCCAAGTTCTGAAGTATAAAAGTACTCTAAACAAAGTAATTCTAAGATAGTGTAGAAAGGGAATGCAGGGATGGAAAGGAAATCCTTTGCCAGGAATTTAGTCTTCATCCTCGCCCTCATTGTCAGCAATGTTGAAGTATCACAACTCGTAAATGTTACGGTCCTTGCTCAATGCAATTACTCGAAGCCAAAATCCCGGACATTGGTGTTTCTTCAGATATTTCTTTGTCAGATACTTCAGATATTTGAATACAACCCACTACTTAAGATAAGCAACAGGGATGCAAAACAAAATTCAACAAGCCTAAAGTGAACTAGGGCATAGAACCTTTACCAAATGACATCTCATTTAACAAAACTATGAAGGTCATCCAATAAGGTACTATTACACACATGTATATGCCCACATCGGATAAATACCAACAGCAGTGTAATAACTTCCCATAAACATTAAAAATAAAACTTATTCTATATGATCAAGTAAACAACATCCAGAAACAAAAATACACATTTCATAGAGTGAGCTCGAGCAGAATGCAAAAGCTTAAATTTGTAGCATCTTTTTCAGGTGGGCTCTGTACACAATAAATCAATGCCTGTTAGAGGTGAAGTTGACCATGAAAAAATTCCTACTGCAATGTATTATCCGCTGAAAGGCTTAATGGCCAATTTTATAGCACAGGGAAATGAAGAAATACGTTACAATTCTAAGATTAAAAAAAAACAAAAAGATCCTATGTCTTAATTGCCAATTTTATTGCACAGGTCAATGAAGAAAAAAGTTACAATTCCAAGATTAAAAAATATATATATATATATATTCCCGTGTGTTTGTCTGAACAATGAGCTAGTTGATGATGTTGAGGAAACTGTTTGTTTGCATCATTGAACTGTTTTTGCTCAACACTAACACTAAAACAAATATATTTTCATAATGTCAGCGAGCTAAAGGGAATTCATGCAACCTTTTAAAAAGTAACAGCTCAATATAACCATCACAAAGCTCCTCAAGCACAGAATTACTCAGGCCGAAGCAAATTTAAATGTTGCTGATCAAAAAAGAAAAAAATTGCAGTGGTCGATTGTTTGGCTCCTGCATATTGCTCTAAAGTTCACCACCAAATTTTGTATATTTTGAGTGTTTGTATCTAAAATATTCTAAATAATATATTAGTAATATTATCTCGAAACTTAGTGGGGACAAGCCCCCCACCGCATTTCCTTTCTATATATACATATACCCCATTTCCTTTCTATATATATTATAATATTATAGATATGCTTACATATTAATAATATTATCTCAAAAATTGGTGGTGTTCACTATGCACCATAAGAAAAAGAAAAAAACAAAACGGTGGAGGACAAACAAAACGGTGCGTGGTGGGTGCAAACCACCACCAAGTTTCGAAATACTATTATTAATATATTATTTACAATATTTTAGATACAAACAGAACTAAATATATAACATTTAGGCTCCGATTACTAGCCCACAACTATGTATGACCCATCATGCTTAACCTTCTTTTTTATTTTACTTTTTATCACACTGTTCCCAAGTTCAAATATTTATTGTTTCACAAATGGGCTAATAAGTTCAGAAAATATCAGTTTCAAATATTTGAAGCAAAATCAATCTAAGGAGTTACTTCGATGAAAAATGCTTCATACCACTAATTTAGCACCACTAATGCACCACTAATGATGTGGCATCATGTGGACCCCACCACTGATGTGATGGTTTGGCCTTTGTTTTGTTTTATTTTATTTTATTTTTCTTTACATTGCCACCTCATTAGTAGTGTTTTTAGAGCTTCAAATTTAGCGCTCTAAATCACCACTCTACTTCGATATGAACCATGACATACCATTACAACTAAAATTAATATTTTTTGAACCAAAAAAAAATATTCAATGGGAGATCAAAAAATGTGAGAAGGATGGACTGGTAATTTTAACAAACAACTGAGTATATATAACACCCACCCCAAGCATGAACTAACTACTGACGGAAATTTTAAGAGATAATTGTTGAAAAATCCAAGTTAAGGAGGGTATAAAGCATTAGATCTAATGAATATTTTTTTTTGGTAAAAGTTATACCATTTGTTAAATAATTTGGTAAGAAATCTTTTTATTAATTTTAGAGGACATTTTATTTCTAATTTTATCCTTTAATTTATCTGTTGACTTTTGTTGACTATTTGTTTAAAATTTTTCCCTATCTGTTCAAAAAATTTCACTATCTGTTCAAATTTTCCCTTACCTATTCAAATATCTGTCTAAATTTGATTATCTATTCAGTTTTTTCACTTATCTGTTTAAAACTATTTGTTCAATTTTTTTATCTGTTTAAGTTTTTTTTATCTATTTAATTTTTTATCTGCTTAAATTTTAAACATATTTTATTATCTATTCAAATCTTTCTTTTCCCTTTATCTCTCTCATCCTTATCTATTCAACACAAAAATAAAAACAAAAAATTATTTGTTTAATTTTGATCATCATAACCATCATCATCAACAACAACAACAATAACACTAACCACCACCCCCCCTCCCCCCCACCAAAAAAACACAACAATAAACATGATGATGAACATGCTCAACAGAACAATAAATCCATAGATTTATCCTTCCATCCAAAATTAAAATGATGAAAACAACATTAGATTGCAAGTACAACAAATCTTGACTCAAATCTTAACTATCTCCTGCTATAATCATAGCATTAAAAACTTTAAAAAGGCCCAAACCAGATTGAAAAAAAAAAAAAAAAAAATGTAATATATATAGGGTTAGGGTTTCATATTCAAAGCCATTCACAAACAGATATACACACATACACACACACACATACATATATATACGAATATAAATGTAATATAGCATGAAACAGAGTGAAGATGAGACAGAGAGAGACGGTGACATATCTATGGAATCTATCTCTCGGATCACCACTGTAGCTGCCGATCTGAGGTGATAATGAGACGGCAGCGGCAGTGTGGATGAGATCAGCAAAGGGCGAGGGACAGAGAGAGATCTAAGTACGGGTGGCGAAGTTTGTGAGAGAGAGCAATGTCAAAGACAACTTCGATGAGTGCCCTGAGATTATCAGTGCATCACAAGAGTTTGATTGGAGACCAGAGCTGGAGCGGAAGGACCTTAAGAACGAAGCCCTC
Source organism: Camellia japonica (assembly GCA_030407325.1). NCBI lineage: Eukaryota > Viridiplantae > Streptophyta > Magnoliopsida > Ericales > Theaceae > Camellia > Camellia japonica. The sequence goes on from JAPPVO010000036.1 coordinate 6,074,415, forward strand.
GCAGTCCGACTCGGTGTGCCACGGTGGCAATAGAGAGGGAACAGAGGTGGGAGGTGCGGCGCCAAACTTAGATCTGTCAGAGAGGGAAGAGGTCATCAACGAAGACGGCGGAGGAATGCGATGGAGGAAGCGCGCGTGCATAGAGTGAGAGTTTGAAGAGAGAAAGAGAGTTTGTGACTTGAAGTTAAACTGTGTTATATGATATATATATATATATATATATAAGGGGTTTTTTGGTCATTTTGCTTAAACTTGTCCTTTTGGACAAAATATTTCAACACCTAGACTTTTGACCAAACAAAATTGAGATTTCAATTTATTGATTGAGTGCCCAAATTTTAATTGGAGAGTAGGCAAGAACGAATACAAGTAAATTATGATACCCTGTACAGTGTTAGTTCTTCCAAATTTTCATTGAAATTCTTACTCTCAATATATAGAATCATTCTCCAAATCAAATACAACAATCAATACATGTATTTATTCTTCAAGATTTTTTGAGTTCCTACATTTTCACTTTTAAAATGCCTTGTTTATACATTTTGTTTGAATTTATATTATTATTTCTCATTAACAAATTTTAACTTCGTTTAAGTTGGTCCTACAATGACCAACTTCGTTTTTCATTATTTCTATTCCAATAATGTAAAATTCATCGATTATTTGTCATTGATAATTTTAGTTATTGTTTATTTTGTTTAAGTATATGTATCATTGGTAACTAGTGTTTTAGTGACAATAAACAATGACAAATAAGCTATTTTTTATGATTAATATATCGTGATTATACAACTAGTATTTTGTAGATTACATTGTGTACTACATTTAGCCAAATCTCTGTCACAACAATATGGGATTCTGGAATTATGAATGGGAAAATATGTTTCTTGCTTTAATATAGAAGCTCGTATTATTTCAAAATAGACAAACTACATAACAATAATTATGTTTTTCCAGTTCATAATTCCAAAATCTCATGTTATTGTTATGAAAATTTGGTCAAAAGTAAACATATGTCAACAATGCAACTTAAAAAATATTAGTAATAATGGGTCACGATCCACAAAAAAAAAAAAACCCATTTGAGAAGGTTTATTGTAAAGATGGCCGTGAGTCAGGTTGGTTCAGATTAGAGCCAAACCTAGAAATGAACCAATGCGATCATGATTGATTCAAAATTTTTAGATCCAAAACCAAACCAAACATTGTTTGAAAACTAACCCAAATAAACTTAGGTTAGAAGTGTAGTTCCACCTATTTTTATTTTATTTTATAAATGCTTATTATAAAACAAAATTTAAGAGAAAAAAAAGTTATTAAACAAACTTCTGAAATTACCAATTTGTCTGGGTCAATTCCACTGTAACTCTCTAAGGATATAATTATTGAATGAAATCGTATATGATATATATATATATAAAATATATATAGTTGGTTTGGGTTAGTACTAACCAAACCAACCTAGTATGGTAAACCATTTTTAAACCTAAAATCTCATGTTAACAACAACTAGCCCGTTAATCCATAAATGTTAAATACTTGGCAAATAACAAATATGCAATTTATATTAAATAAAAACATGTAGGAATTAAAAATGGGTGTCCAGGCCAAAAGTATAAATTGTAATTTTATTTGGCCAAAGATCCAGGCGTTGAAATATTTTGTCCAAAAAGACAAGCTCAAAAAAATGACTAACATACCCTTCTTTATCTATATCATTACACGATCCTAAAACCCTAAAACAAGTCACGCTTCCTCTCTCTCTTCTCTCTACTCTCTCTCTCTCTCTCTCTCTCTCTCTCTCTCTCGAAACCCTAACTTCAATCACAGAGAAAACCAAAACCAAACCATTCTTCTCCGAAATTCAGGGACGACGATGCACCTCCAAAGTACCAGAGCATAGCCCTGATCATCGGTGTCACCGGCATCGTCGGCAACTACCTCGCCGACATCCTCCCTCTCTCTGACACCCCAACGACCCCTGGAAAATTCACAACGTCACTCGCCGCCCTCGTCCGCCATATAACGCCAACCACCCCATCGAATACATCCAGTGTGATATCTCCAACGACGCACCACCGAAGCCTCCTTTGGAGGGTTTAGAATCACCATGATTCTGAGTGAGACAGGGAGTCCTAGGGCTCTAACGATGCCTCTGCAACCTCCTTGTACATGGCTAGCAAGAGCAGGTTAGGGGTTTCATCTCTATTGTGTTTACGCTATCAGAAACCTAGTCCTTAGCTTGATTGATACGTGTTTAAATCTGCAGTGGCAGTGGAAGTGGAAGTCGCCACAAAGATGGATGTTGCTGGTGAAATATTACAGATCTGCACCTCTTGACCTCGCTCTCTCTCTCTCTCTCTCTCTCTCTCTCAGATCACTATCGTAGCTGCCGATCTGAGTTGATGATAAAACGATGACAGCGGTGCGGATGAGATCGGCGAAGGGAGAAGGAAAAAGAGAAAGACAAGGCGGATTTTGTAAGAGAGCAATGTCAAAGACAACTTCGATGAGTGCCCTGTGATTATCAGTACATCACAAAAGCTTGATTGAAGAGTAGAACTAGAGCGAAAGGACCTTGAGAACGAAGCCCTTGCAGTCCGACTCAATGTGCCAGGACGACAGCAGAGAGGGAATAGAGGTGGGAGGTGTGGTGCCAAATTCAGAACTGTCGGAGAGGGAAGAGGTCATTAACAGAGGAGGGCGGAGGAGCACGACGGAGAAAACACAAACAGATAGATATATATATAGAGAGAGTGAGAGAGAGAGAGTTTGAAAAGGGAAAGAGAGAGCATGCGACTTGAAGTTGAACAGTGTTATATGATATATATATATATATATATAAGAGTTTTTTTGGTCATTTTACTTAAACTTGTTCTTTTGGACAAAGTATTTCAGCGCCTAAACTTTTGGCCAAACAAAATTGAGATTTGAATTTGTGGATCGAGTGCCCAAATTTTAGTTAGAGAGTGGGCAAGAAAGAATACAAGGAAATTATGATACCTTGTAGAGTGTTAGTTCCTCCAAATTTTCATTGAAATTCTTACTCTCAATATATAGAATCATTCTCCAAATCAAATACAACAATCAATATATGTATTTATTCTTTAATATTTTTTGAATACCTACATTTTAACTTTTTAAAATGCCTTGTTTATACATTTTGTTTGAATTTATAATTATTATTATTTCTCATTAACAAATTTTAACTTCTTTCGAGTTGGTCATACAATGACCAACTTCGTTTTGCATTATTTCTATTCCAATAATGTAAAATTCATTGATTATTTGTCATTGATAATTTTAGTTATTGTTTATTTTGTTTGTGTAAGTATATGTATCATTGGCAACTAGTGTTTTAGGGACAATAAACAATGACAACTAAGCTATTTTTTATGATTAATATATCGTGATTATACAACTAGTATTTTGTAGATTACATTGTTGACTACATTAGCCAAATCTCCGTCACAACAATATGGGATTCTGGAATTATGAATGGGGAAAACATGTTTCTTGCTTTAATATAGAAGCTCATATCCATTTCTTCCAAACATGTTATTTCAAAATAGACATAAACAACATAACAATAATTATGTTTTCCCACCTCATAATTCCAACATCTCATGTCATTGTTATAAAAATTTGGTCAAAAAGTAAACGTATGTCAACAATGCAACTTAAAAATATTAGTAATAATAGGCCACGATCCACAAAAAATCCCATTTGACAAGGTTTATTGTAAAGATGAACGTGAGTCAAGTTGGTTTAGATTAGAGCCAAACCTAGAAATGAACCAATGTGATCATGATTGATTCCAAATTTTTAGATCCAAAACCAAACCAAACATTGTTTGAAAACTAACCCAAATAAACTCAGGTTAGAAGTGTAGTTCCACCTATTTTTTATTTTATTTTATAAATTCTTATTATAAAACAAAATTTCAGAGAAAAAAAGAGTTATTAAAAAATCTTTTGAAATTACCAATTTGTCATTGTCAATTCCATTGTAACTCTTTAAGAATATAATTATTGAATGAAATCATATACGATATATATATATAAAATACATATAGTTTGTTTGGGTTAGTCTCAAGCTAAATCAAGAACCAAACCAACCTAGTAGGGTTAACCATTTTTAGACCTAGAATCTCATATTAACAACAACTAACCCATTAATCCATGAATTTTAAATTCTTGGCAAATAACAAATATTCAATTTTATATTAAATAATAAACATTTAAGAATTAAAAATGGGTGCTCGGGCCAAAAGTCTAAATTGTACTTTTGTTTGTCCAAAGGTCTAAGCGCTAGAATATTTTGTCCAAAAAGGCAAGCTCAAACAAAATGACTAACATACCCTTCTTTATATATATCATTACACGATCCTGAAACCCTAAAACAAAAAAACAAGTCACGCTTCCTCTCTCTCTTCTATCTACTCTCTCTCACTTTCTCTCTTCGCTCATCTTCTCTCTTCAGCCGTTCACTCTCTCACCCACACTTGAAACCCTAACTTCAATCACAGAGAAAACCAAAACCAAACCATTCTTCTCCGAAATTTGAGGACGACAGTGCACCTCCAAAGTACCAGAGCGTAGCCCTGATCATCAGCGCGTCACCGGCATCGGCGGCAATCCTCCCTCTCTCCAACACTCCAGCGGCCCCTGGAAAGTCCACAGCGTTGCTCGCAGCCCTCGTCCCCATCGAATACATCCAGTGCGATATATCCAACGACGCACCACCGAAGCCTCCTTCAGAGGGTTCAGAATCACCATGATTCTGAGTGAGGAAGGGAGTCCTAGGGCTTCGACGATGCCTCTGCAACCTCCTTGTAGACGGCCGGCAATACCAGGTTAGGGGTTTCATCTATATTGTGTTTATGCTATCAGAAACCTAGTCCTCAGCTTGATTGATATTAGGGGTGTACACGATCCGATTATTCGGTTCTGAGAAAATCCAAGAACCGAACCGATCTTAACGGTTTTATGATTTTGAGAACCAGACCAGACCGTTACACTTGTAAAACCGGACCAGCCAAACCGAAAAAACGGTTCGGTTTCGGTTTGGTTTACGATTCCAAAAATTTCTATTTATAAGAATAAATTGTTAATATTAGCAAATAATACTCAAGCTAATACATTTAACTCATGATAAAAACTAATAATATTAAGTCATTACTTAATATTACATATATATATCATCCTATATCATTAAAATTATAAAAAACCAATTAATAAAATAAAACTTAATATATACATATATATCTTTTAATTTCGGTTCGGTTCGGTTCGAACCGCGGCTTTTTCATAAAATCCATTAACCAAACCGTTTTTACAGTTCTCATATTTCTTAATCCGAAACCGAACCAATTCTTAATAGAACGAACCAACCGTATGTTTCGTTTGATTCGGTCCGGATTACCGGTTTTAACGGATTTTTGAACAGCCCTAATTGATATGAGTTTAAATCTGCAGTGGCAGTGGAAGTGACCACAAAGGTGGATGCTGCTGGTGAAATATTACAGATCTGCACCTCTCGACCTCGCCTCTCTCTTCTCTCTCTCTCTCTCTCTCTGTGTGTGTGATATTATATGATGATGGAAACTTCTAAGACAATATAAAAAAACAAGTAACTAGTTTGAAAGAACACCAACTTTTATCTTTCCTTCTCCATATTGATATGGTGCTGCATTCATCGCAGAGGCACAATATCAACAGCCAAAGAGCCAACTTCAGCCCCATTAACGATCCCAAACCCAAACCTACATTTTCAATAATATTTCCCCCAGTTCTTAGCAACAATCAGAATAATAAAATGGAAAATTTTACCGCTTAGAGAAGGGGGATCGGAGGTGACGGTGATCTTGCTCTTTTCACGAGAGACGGTGACGGAGTCGCGAAGAGCTCAGGCCTTGCGCCAACCTTGATGCGTTCCCTGGAGAAACTTTTCCAGTGAAGCGACGTCATATCTTATCTTCCATCGGCTTTCGCGCAGTCGATCGTAACATCCTCTTCTTCTTCCCCTTCGCACCACCACACCACCGGCAGCGCTCCGCCGCCTACTCATGGTCGCTTTGTCTACAACCACAAGCCGATAGTGACAGACTGAACTCCAAATATATATATATATATATAGAGAGAGAGAGAGAGAGAGGAACACGCCGCTGAAATGACCGAACCGCCTGGTTAGGTTTAGGGTTATGGTTCCTGCATATAGTGCTGCTGACGTCGTGCGAGTCGAGAGTGATTATGTGGGCCGTAGCCCGTGGTCAATTAGTTTGTATTGTTAAAATGTAATGGGCTCGGCCCTCTATAATTTTGGATTTGGAGATGTGCTGTTTTTTAGTGTTGAATATTTTAATTTGACTATTAAATTCCGAAGATGATATTAACATTATAAATTTTGGAATTTGGAATATGTGTTTATTTTTGCAACATTGTTGATTAAATTTGAGTATCCAATTATACTTAAATTTACCATTGAACTTTGATTTTATTCATTCAAATATTGAGGGCTAGCACTTGAAAGTATATTGAGTATGTTTAATGCAACTTTCTCATGTTTAATATTAATATAATCGGAAAAAAATTAATATTTTCACCTTTTCATCAGTTTCTAAATAATTAGCTCTTTTTAACTATTTTTTTATCATATAAATTACAAGTAAAATTTGCATAAAACATTCTAGCATAAGTTCTTAAAATAAAATAAAATCATTTTAAATAATTACAAAGAGAATTTATAAACTGCACCGAACAACCTATAATCCTTGCTTGAAGTCTCTTCAAGTCATTTTAGACTAAATAATCTAAAAAAAGTCAGATGATGCATATCTAGGAAGACTACTATATATATCCCCAATAAAAATCATGGAAAATGGTATCAAAATATGTTAATGTTTGAGATAGCAAGAAATTATGATTTACAGTCAACGGTTGTTGCCCTAAAATATACCGTTGTTGCGTAACAACAGATCTTATAATATTAAATACACCGTTGTTGAGCAATAACAGATCTTATAATTGTCACGACCCGAACCCGCCCCTAAAGATTTAGCATCGTAACCGGCCAGTAATCCGTGATTACCAAAGGCCTGAAAGACGGTAATAACAGTAACACAGTATAAAAGGGGCTGGCGGAAGCTAAACAGTAATAACAAGGTGTCCAATGAGCTGTGAAAACCTGAATGGGAAAAAACTTTTATGGACTAATCCACATTCATAACCACATATATATACATATCAGATACACATAATATGCAGGTTAGGGATCCAATCCCTACACCATAACTGTACAACCAAGTCTTAAACATTCGATACATAACAGAGACAAAAGGGTGAATCTGAAACACCCCAAAAACAGTCTTGGCTCGAGCAGACTCGGAACCTCGAAGTGAGGCACAATGGTTGGCTGGACAAAACATGAGCTTAACTCGACGCTTCTAGCTTCGGTCCGGTGCGTGGCCACCTACATACATTTATAAACAGTGAGCTGAAGCCTAATGAATAACAAATGCGTAAAGGGGTTAAGAATGAATGTCCTTTCAGTAATTAAAACAGTCAATTGCATCTGTAGATCAGTTATTCAATCAGTGACTCATAGTTCATGTCATAACAATCGTTTAGAAACCACAGCAGTCATGTGTGGTACATCCAATAGCAGAACAGTACAGTAGGTCTTAATAAACCAAACAGTCAATTGATGGCCATCGAAACAGTAAACAGTATTGATTCCAAACATTGGAACTAATAGAAATCTCTGTAACAGTAGCAGTAATAGTAACAGTAACAGTACAGTAGCAGTGACAGTAACAGTAACAGTATCAGTAAGTTGCTATGAATGCTACGAGTACAGTTCATAAAATATGACAAACATTCATTTAGTAAACAATGTCACTTCAGAAAGTAGTATAGTCGATCGTTCAGAAAATAATTATAATTGAACATATCTTTACAACATTGTTACTCACAGATTACTGAGCTATAGGCAGGCTAATCAGTGTCCTCGGGTGCCAACCCTACACAGTTGCAGAACGAACACACACTAAATTACACACTCGGGATTAATAACTTAGCCCCTAACTTGACTTGGTGTGGTTCTATAACATTATCCTCATTATGATGCCTTAAACATGGCCTAGGAGTGCCTAGGATGGAATAAGAATGCAAAAATGTACTTAACAACATTTTTCAAAACTTGCTGAAAACAGGGGTCTCGCTTGAGCGTGGCTTTCTCCGCTCGAGTGAGCTTACCGAATGAGAGAGGTCGCTCAAGCGTAGACTTCCTCGCTTGAGCGATCTGCAGAAGTGTGAAAAGTACTGGTTGCTGAAATTCTCCGGTCGATGCTCGCTCGAGCGTGAGACACAGTTCTTCGCTCGAGCGTAGGTCTCGTCGCTCGAGCGTGTGTCTCCACACGTAAAAACCTGAGAGCTTGCAATTTACGCTTGAGCCAACATTCCGTCGCTCGAGCGAAAGTCTGAAAACGAAGGTAGTCACTCGAGCGTGGAATCCTTCGCTCGAGCGAGGAAGCCAAATTCTGGGTTTTCCAGATTTGCTCCCAAAGCTCAAACCAAGAATCAAATATTTCAAAACTCATCATTTTGGGCCAATTTTCTAGAAAATACTTAGAAACTCATAATACCTCATGATTTAAAGACCATTTCATAAAATCAAAGCCCAAAGTATACCAATTGAACACAAATTTCAATTAAAACTTTATGAACATTATAAGAACATTACATGCATGAGTTCTCATGAACTCTAAAACTCCAAGGCATGATCAAATGCAAGATTGAACTCAAAAACGTGATAAATTCTAGAGTACAACCATAATATGGGCATGCATGTAAGAATTTCATGAAAACAAATTTCAAAATTCCATGATATGGACATGCATGCATGAATTCACTTGACTTCCTTAAATTCTAGCTCAATTAACCCATGAATTCACCTATTTCATATATATATGCAAGTTCTAGATGGCTCAAAAACAAGATTAATAGGTTGGGCTCTTACTTAGGCTTTTCAATCAAACTTCACCTAAGCCAAATCCTTGAGCAATGTAGACAAGTTTTTAACATTTCCTTCAATTCTTCTAAATTCAAGCAAAAACTCTTGTTGAATTCAATTTTCCCCTATTCTCCCTCTCTCTCACGGTTTGGGTCTTGAGGATGGAAAAATGGTGTCAACAAGAAAATGAAATCAAACAAATGGCCTTGTAAAGGCCCACTAATGGCAATTGTGTAATAAATTCAAGCTAATGTAATTTAACATTATTTATTCTAATTTAATCATTCCAAATCGAATTTTAATTAAACCTACCATAAAATCATATAAATCCTAATTAGGATATGACACAAATCAATTTCTGAATCGGTCGCGGATAAGGCTTTCAATTCGCAATTTGAAATCAAAACATGAACAGATCATTCAGTAACAAACAGATAGAAATACAATTAAAACAACCCACTCATGTAATCAATTTAGGATTTCATCTTAATCAATTACTTATCATGCTTAATCATAAATTAACGCTAATCAGAGGTGTGTCACAGTCTTCCCCCCTTAAAAAGAGTTTGGTCTTCCAAACTCGAATTACCTTCATTTTGGAAGAACACCGGATCCAGGGGGAACAATTCAGGATATCTTTTCATCATGTTGTCTTCCCTTTCCCAAGTGGCATAAACGCCACCATTGTTTTGCAAATCCACTTTCACTAACGGGATTTCCTTATTTCTCAACCTCTTGATTCGTTAGTTTACAATCTGAATAGGCCGTTCTTCATAAGTGTAATCATCGCTTAACACCACACGGGTAGGCTGAACAACATGGAAAGGATCCCGAAGGTAATCCCGCAACATCGAAACATGAAAGATATTATGCATGTGTTCCATTTCAGGAGGAAGCGCCACTTGATATGCCATTGGATTAATCTTTTCAATAATTTCATACGGCCCAACATATCTTGGTGCTAACTTACCCTTAGCTCCAAAGCGAGTCTGTCCCTTCATTGGTGTCACTTTAATAAAAACATGATCACCGACTTCATATTCCCTGTCTCGCCTTCGTACATCCGCGTAGCTTTTCTGTCGGCTTTGTGCGGTTTTTAACCTTTGTTGAATCAATTTCACATTTTCTGTGGTCTCATGTACAATCTCGGACCCAAGTAAAGGCCCATATCCGACTTTTGCCCAATAAATAGGAGATCGACATTTTGTTCCATATAAAGCCTCAAAAGGCGCCATACCAATACTCGAATGAAAGCTGTTGTTGTAGGCAAATTCAGCTAAAGGCAAATGACTTTCCCAATTCCCTTGGAAATCAAGCACACACATTCGCAGTAAGTCCTCCAGAGTCTGGATTGTTCTTTTTGATTGGCCATCTGTCTGAGGATGGTATGCACTACTTAGTCTCAATTCAGTACCCAATGTCATTTGCAGACTTTGCCAAAATCTCGATGCAAACTTTGAGTCCCTATCTGAAACAATGGACACAAGCACTCCATGCAATCTAACAATCTCATTAATATAAATTGTGACCAACTTATCCGCATTGTAAATTGTTTTGACTAGTAAGAAATGAGCAGATTTAGTCAACCGATCAACAATAATCCAAATTGAGTCCATATCATTATTGGAGCGAGGCAATCCAACAATGAAATCCATAGTAATATGTTCCCATTTCCACTCCAATATTGGCAAAGGTTGAAGTAAGCCTGCGGTCATTGATGTTCAGCTTTGACTTATTGGCAATGTATGCATTTCGACACAAACTCGGCAATTTCTTTCTTCATTCCCGACCACCAAAAATTAAGCTTCAAATATTGGTACATTTTTGTATTTCCGGATGGATAGAAAGTTTTGAATTGTGGCCTTCTTGCAAAACTTGCTTCTTCAATTCAGGATCATTTGGTACACACAACCTTCTCTAAAATTTCAATACATTATTTTCAAATTTAAAATCTGGCCTTGGTTTGGATTCCCTTTCATCAATGATCTTTTTCAAAAAGTCATCTTGTTGTTGTTTCTCTTTAATGAGTGCTGGTTGAGCAGAAATAACGGCCAATATCCCACCTTGTTCTCGTAAAACAATTTCAACTTCAAATTTTCCAAGGTCATGTAACAGTTCTTTTTGTCCGGTGAGTAAACAGGCCAAATTCCCAATTGATTTTCGACTAAGTGCATTAGCAACGGTGTTAGCTTTCCCCGGATGGTACAAAATTTGCAAATCATAGTCTTTTATCAATTCTAACCATCTCCGCTGTCTCTTGTTCAACTCTTTCTGTGTAAAGAAATATTTTAAACTCTTGTGATCGATGTACACCTCACATATTGCCCCATATAAGTAGTGGCGCCAAATTTTCAATGCAAATACCACTACGGCAAGTTCCAAGTCATGAGTTGGGTAATTCTTTTTGTGTGGCCTCAGTTGTCGGGAAGCATACGCAATAACTTTACCATTCTACATTAATACACATCCCAAACCCTTATAAGAAGCGTTACTAAAAATAGTAAATCCATCCGTACCTGAGGGTAGGGTGAGAATCGGTGCAGTCACAAGTCGAGTCTTTAATTCTTGGAAAGCTGATTCTCTCTGATCGGTCTAGTCAAATGATATTCCCTTTTGAGTCAACTGGGTCAATGGCAGAGCAATTTTGGAAAAATCTTTCACAAACCTCCTGTAGTAACCGGCTAAACCCAAGAAACTCCGGACTTCAGTAACATTAGTCGGTCGAGGCCAATTCACCACTGCTTCAATCTTCTATGGGTCAACTGAAATGCCATTCTTACTAATCACATGCCCCAAAAACATGACATTATCAAGCCAAAATTCACACTTTGTTAGTTTTGCATACAGTTTCTGTTCTCTTAAAGTCTGTAAAGCAATTCTCAAATAATGTTCATGTTCCTCCTTATTCTTGGAATAAATCAAAATGTCATCTATAAAAACAACCACAAATTCGTCGAGGAACGGTTTGAAAATTCTGTTCATAAGGTCCATAAATGCAGCAGGCGCATTAGTAACTCCGAAAGGCATAACAAGAAATTCATAATGTCCATACCTTGTTCGGAAGGCAGTCTTTTCAACGTCCTCTGCTTTGACTTTCAATTGATGATATCCAGATCTAAGGTCGATTTGGGAAAAGACTTGAGCGCCTTGTAATTGGTCAAATAAGTCATTAATACGAGGCAATGGGTACTTGTTTTTCACTGTTACCTTGTTCAATTCACGATAGTCAATGCAAAGTCTTAGTGAGCCGTCCTTCTTTTTCACAAATAAAACTGGCGCGCCCCACGGTGAAGTACTAGGTCTGATAAACTTCTTATCCATCAATTCTTGCAGCTGAATTTTCAATTCTTTCAATTCAGTAGGTGTCATTCTGTATGGGGCTTTGGAAATTGGCTGAGTACCCGATAACACCTCAATGGTGAACTCAATCTCTCTATCAATCAAATCCCCTAGCAAATCATCTGGAAAAACATCTAAAAATTCCTTGACTATAGGAATACTATCCACATTAGCTTTAGTATCAGCAGGTACAGTCAATATGCAACATAAATACTCTTTACACCTCTTTTTAATTAATTTGAATGCTTTCATGGACGAAATCAGATATGGGAGAGGTACTACACCAACTCTGTTAAATACAAATTCAAGTAAACCAGGTGGACGAAAAATAACTTGTTTTGTTACACAGTCAATGAAAGCATGATACTTTGTCAACCAATCCATTCCCAAAATTACATCAAAATGATCAAGATTCAAGGGTAGCAAGTTAACATACAAAAATACATCCCCAATAACGATCTCACATGCAAGATACACATAAGCACAAGTCATAGATCTCCCAGCAGGTGAAGATACAGCTAACAAATAGTTCATGGGTTCTAGTGGTCTATTTAATTTTCGTAAAAAAGCATGCAAGACAAACGAATGTGTAGACCCCGAATCAATCAGAATATAAGCATTTTGAGCACAAATTGAGAGTATACCTGACACAACTGTCTCAGTGTTCTGCACATCTCTCGGTACAAGTGCAAACACCCGGCCTTGCCTTAAAGGTTCCTTTCCAGTAGCTTTGGGATTGGGTTTTGGTGTAACAGTTGATGCTACGGCACTAGCTACAGCCCTACTAGTGCCTTGAGACATGGAAGGGCAATCTTTGACCATGTCACCCACCTTGCCACACCTGTAACATGCCCTAAAATTTTGTAGCAAACCCCCTTATGTCTTTTTCTGCATTCGAAGCAGGGTGGTATGGAACTGTTTTCTTGACTAGAGCTGCTTGTTGACCCTGTGTTTTGCTTTTTATTCAATGAGTTGTTCCGGCCCTTTTTGAAATTAAAGCCTTGCCTCTTACCCTGCCATTCAGTTACCGGTGTCTTAGTCTGTTTCAATGCTGCAACATTTGTTTCAGCTATAATTGTTTGCTTAAGGACATCCACATATTTGAGTAGTTTCAAGACATTAATTCGATTGAGTATTTCCACGTTAAGCCCACCTTCAAACTTTCTGGCCTTCTTATAGTCAGTATCCACCATGTGTGGTGCATATCGGGTGAGCTCCGTGAATTTAGATTCATATTCCGCTACTGATGTCATAACCCAAACCCGCCCCTATAGGTTTAGCATCGTAACCGGCCAGTAATCCTTGGATTACCGAAGGCCTCTAAACAGATTAACAAAACTAAGGGACTAGCGGAAGCAAATACATAAATATAATTGTCCAATGAGCTATGCTGACTTATATGAAACAAAATAATTAAAACTTCATTTACATATCCGATAGTCAACCATACGTTATATCCACACACATTACAGTATTTTAAGTACAGCCAACAATAACAAATCAAGTCTTATACATATACAGAACCCAAAAGACTGAACATAGGACACTTCGGGAACCTCCACGTGAGGCGCAGTGGTTGGCTGACAACAGAAACACAGCACCAGGCAAAAGCCTTCGGGCTTGAACTCCAGAATGTTCACCTATATACATATATATACAAACAGTGAGCTAAAGCCCAGTGAATAACATTAAGGTAAAGGGGTTAGTGAACGAAATCCGAACATATCATAAGCGGAAAACAGATCATAGCATAATCATCCTCATATCAGAACATAATAATGGTACTGTAATAACCCCGACCCTGATTAACGCTAATTGGAACTTAATTAAGCCTGATAATAATTAAGAGGAAATCTGGGATTAATTTGCATGTACATCGCATGAATTATGTGTTTCTATCTGTTCGGCGTCAAAACATCTGTTTGTGTTTTAAACTTTAATCTGCAAATTGGAAGCCTTATCGGCACCCGATTCCGAAATTGATTAGCATTTTAAACAAGTTAGATTTTATGTGATTTTATAGTAGGTTCAATTAAAATTCGATTTAGAATGTTTAAATCTGATTAAATAACATTTTAAAAATGAACCTAGCTTATTTACAATAGTGCCATTGGATGGCTCACTATTTTGCACATTTGGAGATTTGAATACATGAGATAAAACACATCCCTCAGCCCATTTTTGGGTCTCCTAGCCGATTAGGAAGAGAGAGATAGGGGAAACTTGGTTTCATCAAGGAATTGCTTGGAAAATTAGGAAGATTGAAGGAGCCTTGCATATTCAACCTCTCACATCTTGCATTCAAAGTCTAAGGTAGGGGATTATCCTTTTGATTTCAAGTTTAAGATCACTTTTGCATGGTTCTTGGTTAAATTGGCATGTAAGGTTGGAGTTGGGTTTAACATGTTGAAATTAAGCTTCATTAGTGCATGCATGTACATGTCCATAGAAATTGAAGTTGCTTGGTATCAAATCTCCACATGCATGTGCATATTTTTGCTAAAGTCCATGAATTCAACAAATTTCTGAGTTAAATGTTGCCTTGGATCATGAATTGAAGCTTTGTAATGCATTTGAATTCATGCATGTTTGTTTAAACTTGATTCTTGGCAATTTATGGAAATGGTGCTCAAATTGACTCACTCTTGGGCAATAATTTTATAAATTGACTCTTGAAACTTGATGTACTATGAGTTTGAAATGTTTTCCCAGAATTTGGGCCCAAGAGGTTGAGTTTTTGGTTGTAGAATGCTTGGTTCGAACTTGGAAGACAAATCTGGAATTTCCAGATTTTGCTTCCTCGCTCGAGCGAAGGGTTCCTCGCTCGAGCGAGCACCTTTGTCCAAGGCTCCGCTCGAGCGAGCATCGAGCGACCATCGCGCGGAAAAAATCAGCATCCAGTATTTTTACTGTTTCATCAGACCGCTCGAGCGAACGAAGTCTCGCTCGAGCGAAACCTTTGATTTTGGAAGCTCGCTCGAGCGAAGGAAGGCTCGCTCGAGCGAGGCTCCTATTTTCAGCAACTTTTGAAAAATGTTTTCTAAGGCAATTTTGCACCCTCATTCCATCCTAGGCATTCCTAGGCCATGTTTAAGGCTTCATACTAAGGTTAAGGGGTTAGGGACACACTTAGAATCGTTGAGGTAAGTTTTGTACAATTGGAGTGCATGTTTCAAAGTGTGTATCCGTGATGTGTTATGTAGGTCACGTGCCACAACCTGTTTGACCCTTCGATTTCGTCTACGTGTATCAGCGCCCACTGTGAGTAATAACTTAGTAAAGTTATGTTCAAGTTAAATTATTTTCAGTATATGAAATATGATCTGTCAAATGGAATATTATGTTTTTACTATGAATGATTGTCCAACAATAACAGGCGTTTATGACATTATGCTATGATTTCAGTATGTTACAAGTTCCCGGTCCGGAGGTTCCTCATGGAACTGACAAGCTATCTGTACCCGGCTGGAGGTTCCTTATGGAACTGATAAGTTTACAAGTTCCCAGTCCGGAGGTTTCTTTATGGAACTGATAAGTTATATGTGCCCGGCTGGAGGTTCCGTTACGGAACTGACAAGTTATGCTATACCCAGTCCGGAGGTTTCTTTATGAAACTGACAAGTTATATGTGCCCGGCCGGAGGTTCCTTTATGGAACTGACAAGCTTACCATTTAATGCTTTACACTGAGTTGTAGCGCTAACGGTTGAACTGTGTATGTTCTGACATGACTTATGTATTCGGTATATAGTTGAGCAATTATGAGCATGCTATGTGTTGCATCATGATTCTAAATTTGCACGGGCTCATTCATTAAACTCCTTTACTCTGTTATTATTCACTGGGCTTTAGCTCACTTTTTGTATATATATATATTATAGGTGGGCATTCTGGAGTGCAAGCCCGAAGGTTTTGTGGGGGACTATGTTCTGTTGTCAGCCAACCATTGTGCCTCACGTGGAGGTTCCTGAAGTGTCTTGGGTTATGCATGTGACTTTATTTTAATCATGTTGTCATGTTGTCTGTACGGAAAATACTGTAACGTGTGTGGTATAATATAATGTATGGTTGACTTATGGCTATGTAAATAAAGTTTTAAATTATTCTGTTTCATGTAAGTCAACACAGCTCATTGGACAATTATATTTTTGTATTTGCTTCCGCTAGCCCCTTATTATATGCTTATCTGTTCAGAGGCCTTCGGTAATCTAGGGATTACTGGCCGGTTACGATGCTAAACCTATAGGGGCGGGTTTAGGTCGTGACAGGTACACCCCATAGAACACATCACAGAATGTCTTCCGACTAGAGTAATCGGTTCCGGATACCGATTAAACACATATCACCACAATGAAGTGGCTAACGAGATCTCGTAAACTTGTATGTCATGGACCCGCATTTTCATGCCGTCCCCCATGACTTGGGACTATCTATGGATGCCATAATAGATTTCAAATTGGGATGTTCGTTCACAAAAACAGATATCATTTCAGAAATCATAGCTTATCACATTTCATTTGGAACATAATTTCATATAAACGTATCTTTATGATAACGTTACTCACAGTGGTTCCAGTAAGCGATCAATCAATCCTCGAGTGTTGACCTACAATCACAAAATACATAACACAAGCATGTCTTATCATTACACATTCAAGTGGCCATTAAGGCTTAGCTTTGATTACATTGGTTCTTATTCTTTCTTATCACAATGCTTAAACACACACACACTTGCAAATCCTTGACTTAGTACATTCTTTTCTTAGTGTGTTTCTAATCCATAACCTCATTATCATGGCTTAATTAAGGCTTAGGAATGCCTAAGATGCAATGAGGATGCCAAAACATGGCTTGGAACACTTAGGCAAAATTTCTTAAAATAAGGTCCACGCTCAAGCGTAGCTTTCCTCGCTCGAGCGGACATACAAAATGTGAATGGTCGCTCGAGCGCACATTCCTTCGCTCGAGCGATCTGTAAAAGACATGAAACTTTTGGGAGCTTGCAATTCACGCTCGAGCGGACTTTTGGTCGCTCGAGCGGAGTACACGCACTTAGAGTGGTCGCTCGAGCGTAAACTCCCACGCTCCAGCGTAGATGCAAATTCTGGAATTTCCAGATTGCACCTTCAAGCTCAAAACTCGAATTCCAACCTTCAAAACACATCTCTTGGGCCCCAAAACTTGAGATAACATAGTAAACTTGTAAAACATGATGAATTAAGAACTATTTCATAAAATCATGGCCCAAGAGTTTGTTAAAAACTCACAATTTCAATTTAAAACATGATGAATGTTTATGAACACAACATGCATGAGAGGATTCATGGAAATCATGCTCAATTTGTAAGAAAATGTACATGCATGCATGAATTACAACTCAAATCTTCCATCTTCTTGGCCAACATATGTAAATTACATGCAATGATCCTAACAACTCCATGAATTCATCTCAACAACACATAATTCTTTGAATTAATAGTCAAAAGCTTACCTAGAGTCTTGAATTACTCTTGTTCTAGCACAATCTTGGTGAATTCAACACAAAACCTTCAATTCTTCTTCAATCTCTTCCTTTCTCTCACTAGAATTATGCTCCCTCTCTCTCTAAAATGTTTCACCAGATTTTTCCACTCAAGGGATAAAAGAAAATGAGCTCAAAGTGAGCTTATGTCTCATATATATGGCTTATGGTGCTAAAACATATTAATTAGAATATTAGGCTCGCCAAACGCAATTTAACGAATCAGACTGAATCAATTTTTAATAAAACTTGCCAAATGGTTCTAAAGATTCCAAATAACATATTGGTGTAGTCAATTTCGATTTCGGATGCCGATAAGGCTTTCAATTTACATATTAAAGTGAAATTCCAAACAGATATTTCTATAAGTAACAGATAGAAGGCTAAATATCATGCAATTTACATAATAAACCATAATTTATTTTAATTCTCTCATTAGCATCATTAATTACGGATTAGTAGCTAATTACAGATCGGGGTTATTACAGTCTCCCTACCTTAAAAAGTTTGGTCCTCCAAACTTGAGTTAACGTATGTCAACAGAAATGATGCCCATCATAAATGAAACTTTAACTCTTTACAAAACAGAAGCATAACCATAATCATAAACATGCTCATGCTTAGGGTTCATATTAAAACAGAGTCTTATACGCATTCAGATTTTAATCCAGAACAGATTTAGATACATGTTCATGTTCATATTCTTGTCCAGATCATACACAGATGTCACAATTCTTACTTAAGCATACGTGGTGCATTCATTAGCACTAACAGAGCAGTTACAGAACAGATGCAGACATAGCAGATACAGAACAGATACAGACATAGCAGATACAGAACAGATACAGACACGTGATGGTTATAAATAACCAGTTCCATAAAGGAACCTCCGAATCTGGGTAACAGAACAGAAGCTGAGCCCCCATGATGGGGCCTCTGGTACGGGTAACAGAGTGCAGACAGATATAAGTTCCATAAAGGAACCTCCGATACCGGGTAACAGCCAACAGATATCACATAATACCAAGAGTCACAAATACATATCAGAAATTGGACAATCATTCATTGTACAGAACATATCATTTCAAAAACAGATCTCATTTTGTCACACAGAAAATAAGTACAGTTGAACATAACTTTACTAAGTTATTACTCACACTACTTATATCAAGTACTTATCGGGGTCATAGATTCACACTGTTTCCATTTTCATAAGTAATTTCCCCTGTTAAGTTACAGAGATTTGATTTATTCATTTCCGAGTCATTCATCCGGTCCTTGTTCAACTTGGTTTTCAATTCGGTAATCCATTACAGTTAATCCAGGTCATTCTGAAGTTATCATTCATATACTATTCATCAGCCTCAGTTTCCACAGATTCAATCGTACTATGTGTTAATACAGAAGCAGTCATACTGATTGCATATCCTCCCAGGTAATCAGAGTCTATAATCGAACCAGTCTGCTGTCAATAAATTCCATCAGTTTTGAAGTACAGTAACACAAAAGCAATCATTCTCTTAGTCAAACAAGTTCATGGTAGTAACGGTAATACCGGAGTAATTAACCACGTGTCATGTATACGGTATTCCCATATTCTCCAAGCATAAGTTACCAAATTTCATAATCTCATTCACTTGTTTTCCCAATCGGTTACAGGCATATAGTAAGAAGCTATTCGTAATCACATAGTCTGCTGTTGACGGTTCACATTCTTCCTAAGGGTTCAAGATTGATTCTAATTCTCATTTGGTTAGTCCCCTTAGTGTAGACGTCCCCGAACGTCCCAGGAGGGAATCCCATTTTGTTCATTGGGCTCACTACAGTTCAGGACTCAAATGTCACGGTCCTGTATCTAATCTCATAGAGTGCAATGCAAGACCGATGAATCATCAAAGAGTCCAAATCCGGCAAATTGTTTTTGAAAACAGATTTTTTGAAAGAAGTGCCAAACATGGACTGCTTTGCCAGATATAGAGTCGCCACATAAATATTTATTTTGGGAGAATTTAGGAAACCCTGACTCGTTGCCTAAGGCCACGTGTCCGTCATCACCAAAGTTGCCTCGGCTCGGGAACTTGGGTACGATTGGGGAAGGTTACTTCGTGAGCACCCCCGCTCGCCCGATCAAAGATCGGCCTCTACTAACCATGAAATCGAGTTTTGAAAATATTATGTGCTCTTATTCCGATTATTAGCCTAGATTTACTGTGTGATGCGCACAGCATACAAATATAGACTGGATTGCCTGAATTGGAACGAAACATCTCATGTTTGTTTTGAAAACGGTTTGAAGGTGCTACTCGCAAGTAGGCTAAAATGCGGATTTGCCACCCTCAAGTGGGCTTAGAAAACATGGTGATTTGCCACTATCTAGTGGGCTTAAAACTCGCAATTGATGAATTGTTCCAATTCAAATAACCCAACCTTCACCTACAGGTATTCAGGCAGTTATATCACATAAGCAGTTAGCCTCATGGTAAACATGCTATCATGGCAGTCACTCACACGCATGCAAGGATGCTAAAGCATAAACACTTACCGAGTACTCCAAGCCAAAACAGAAACTAGTTAGTAATCAATGCATGATCCTAACTATACAAAAATTCCTAATGTAACACATGCAAAAATGCAACTATAATAGGCTCGGCTATTCTAATAATGGCATATGAGATGCTACAGCTAACACGTATTCAACTTGGAATTGAAATACGACGTAGTTAGTATGATGCGTCAAGCCCGGTGCATGCAAGACAGATGAATAGATGCAAAACATGCGAGCATAAGTATGCTAATTGAAACATGCCCTAAACTAACCATCATAAGCTGGTAAATAAAAGGGAGAAAGACGTGGGGTTAGAAGACATACATCACACACATGCACACTTATTACACAATTGCCTTCGCTCGGAGGGTCCGAATAAATAATTACAGTCCGAATAAATAATTAAATATTACAAAATCCTAATTAATTAACAAATTAACTAGGAAAATGAATAAACTAGCATGCAAGCTATAAAATGGACTATCTCAGCTCTTGTTTTGAATGATGAAAAATGCATGCGTGCTCGGTTCGCTTCGTCGGGAAATTCCTCGCGATGCCCCGATTTGCCTCTGTTTGCAATTAATCCTGAAATGCTGTACAAAGCTCCAGAAGGCTACTGATTTCTGGTTTGCTGCAACAGAGAGCAAGAAAGGGGCATGGCAAGGTATTTTCACATATGTATGCACGACCTCGATCCTCGTGCCACCATCACATCATCGATGCATGATGGCCGAGGAGTCGAATTGCACGACTCGATGTGAAATGAATGCACATATAAACACAACAAGGCCTAGACTCCATCATGGTTAATCCGGAGTGTCGGCGACCGGGAATTGAGACACGTTTCGTCACTTTGAGTACGAAACGCCCCTCGTTTCCCGTGTTTGGACTAACCCTACTCCAAACACAATGGAATGAGATGGCATACACAATGCGACTAATATGCAACCTAGCATACGCAATGCTATGGGCTAAAATGGCATACACAATGCACGTGACATACACAATGCACTTACGAAGACTATCATGCGCACATGAACTAAATGGCATATACAAATGCAAGATGGACTTACGCCAATATGAGTGGACCTCAGCTACACTCACATCAGTGGCCATATGATGAAAATGAGACAACCGAAATACATGTAAACATGCACGAATGCAAAAGACCGATCCTAAGGCACAACATGCAACTCTAACTAAGCATGGGAAATGATGAAACATGGCATAGAATGGGACATGATACAGCTCTGAAATGGCATAAAAGATGGTCCCGAAACATGCAAATATGTCACACAATGCATACTAGGTGGCTCGGGTACCGAAACTAGTGAAGTGCGTTACACTAGAGGTATCCAAAGCGATGCACAAATGGAAAAACCAACCCCAAACAGACCCTAGGCAGGTCTGAAACAGTGGGAAAATGGCCTAAAATGATGGCTCAACATGCAAGAAAATGGAGCTTACTATGGTCCGAAAACAAGGCATTCATGGACAACTCTCAAGCACACTTAAGGAGTAGAAAACATGGCAATATGGCATTCATACAAGCTCTGAAATATGATGTATAATGGACCCAAAACATGAACACACCTCAGTATAAGCATGGAATGAGCCTCAAAATTCAAAGTTAAGCATGGGTATTGAACTACAAGCATGCAAAACAAACATCTTTCGACCATGAGACCCAAAAACAGAGCTAGGGTAGTCCAAAATACGCACAATATCAGTTTAAGACATGGCCAAAAAGTGCTAACATCAAGGGTCAACAAAGCATGCAAAGAAAGCTAGTGAACCATGATTTACACTACACGTATATGAAGCATATGAAGGCTCACCAAAACAGCCAAAAACAGAAGTATGCCATGCCAAAATATGCCTAAATAACCACTGAAACTCAGTCAATGCATGCAAGAATGATGGGCTCCTTTGAAAGGCCAATAAGGGGGTTGTTCTACACATGCATGATGGACACACACAATGGCAAAACCACCTTTGGACAGAGGTTTGAGGGTCCTAAAACCCACTAAAAAGAGCCTGAAATGGGTCTAGGAAACATGAAAATAAAGGCCCTTTGAAAGACCTTGAATGGATTGTTCTACACATGCATCAAAGACACAAAATATGGCCAAAAGGGTTCTGGACAGAGTCAAGGCAGACCTTGAACTCACAAATAATGGCTTGAAACAAGACTTCTCAACATGCAAAATGGAGCTCCTTTGGAAGGCCAACAAAGCTAGTAAAGAGAACAAGGGGTGAGAGGGTCACCCCTCTCTGATTTTAGGGCTCAAAACACATCTAAGCCACTAAAATCCACTGATTTCAGTGGCTAAAAGGGCAAACCAAGGCCAATGCAAATTCTCAAATGCATGGCTCAAAGCATGAGGAAATGAAGCATGAAAGGGGGTAGATGACCCCAAACAGAAAAGAGTCCTTAAACAAACATGTTTAGAAGATCAAAACAAGACTTTTTCCAATTTATGTCGAAACCCAAAAATGCTTGCAAATAGGGCTAAGTTATGAAGAAAAATAATGCAAAAATGGGGGAAATGATGACTTACCCTTGTAGCACAGCAATGCAGCAAGTTCTGGACCAAGAAGGTGAGCCATCAACCTCTGAAAAACAGCTCCAAGGTGATTGAATGGATGGTGGAGGTGGTAGGCTATGAGGTGTAGTGTAAATGGCCAAGAATATTAGGGTTTGGAGCTTGAAGAAGAGAGCTATGGAGGGTGGGGTGTATCTTTCTCAGCCAAATGTTTCTAACCCTTGCAAATGGAAGGAGGGTTTGTTTTATAGAGGAAGAGGGCCAAGGCTTCTTGGAGAAGCCTTAAGTAAAAAGGCCAAGCTTCTAAAAGAAGCTAAGCAAAAGGGTCAAGCTTCTTGAGGAAGCTAGACCAAAAGGGTTAAGCTTCTCTTAGAAGCTAAGCAAAATGGGTCAAAATCTCCTTAAGAAGACAAATAAGAGGGTGAAATCTTGGAGAGTGGGTCAAATGCTACACAGCTGGCACAGCTGTATGCAACTCAGAAGGCCAAAAAGCAAAGGTAGGCCGACCAGTTCAAGTGGTCAGCTAGCCACCTTTTGTGGTCGGCCAGCCAGGTCAAAAGGTCCAACTCAAAAAAGGTGGTTGGCCTACCCATATTGGTGGCCTCCAGTGAATACAACTCAGTGGTATGGTGGAGACCAGAAATTGTGACCCAGAGAGAGGAAAACCAGCTTTCTAGCAAGGTTCAAAAGGGTCAAAAAGAAAAGCTGGTTGGCCTACCCATATTGGTGGCCTCCCAGATGAGTACAACACAATGGTGGTATGGGAGACCCGAAATTGTGGCTCAAAAGTGAGGGAGACTAGTTTCCCGACAAGAAAACTGGCTGGAGGAGAGAGAAAAGTGGTCTCCGAAGAGAAAGGTGGTCTCCAAGAAGAAAATGTGGTCTCCCATCATACTACCACCTTCTAACAATGAAACTAGGGTCCACACAAAAATGAGCCAAGACGGATGCAAAACGAGGGTTTGGGGGCCAAAACGCAGCCGGGGGCCCTGAAAACTGACTATTAAGCAACGGAGGTGGCGTACGACCACGAAGGTGGTCTCCCCGGCCATAGTGTCCCTCAAGAGGAAGGAAACAAGGTGTGTGCCAAAAACCGGAGCAAAGGAGATAGTTAAGCAGTTCCGAACCGAGGTACACGGCTGATGGCTCCGAAAACCAGAAACTGGTCTCCAAACGAGAACAGTGGCCTATGACCACGAAACGTAGCCTACGGCCACTGAGAGATGGTCTACGAGACCTCTCCCTCCCTTCGGGAAGAGAAAACAGAACCTGGTTCGCAAACCGAGGCAAAGCACAAAAGAGTCCCGAGGTCCGGAGGTAAGGCTCTCAGCCGAAACTCTGTGACCTCAGAACGAGCACAATATGCATCATCACCGAGCGCTCAATCGGCGACGTCTGAGTCTTAAGGTCGGTCAAAAATGGGGTGTCTACACTTAGCAACACGGCCCTGTCATTCAATCATAAGCAATTCATAATCCCCCATAATGTAATCAATCAGATAATAGCTCTCAATAAGGGTCTCCTCAGATCAAATCAATGAAAGTTCAACCAGGTCATATCAACTGAAAGTTCTACCCAATCATTTTAAATAAAAGTTCAAAACGTGAGTCATCAAACAGAAGTTCCATCAGTTAAGTAAGGGTCTCATCAAACCACGGTTCTATCAAGTTAGATCAGGTAAAAGTTCTACCCTTATCATCTCCAATCGAGGTACCTTAGTTCTAAGTTCATCAATTTTCAAAGTCACGTCAGAGTCATGTATCATAGTAGTTCATGTCAAAGTGTTTCAGGTCATATACAATGTGTTTCCTCCCAATAATTTTACAGGTAAATGCACAGGCATGCAGTTATTCACATCGAGAGGTAAGCATTACAGTCAATATAGCAATTTCCCAAATGAGTTTTTCATGTAAGCATAAGGTACACAATAGCAGATTGTTATACAAAAGTTTCAAATTGGTCATACAATCATTAAAGCATGGGCTCACTGGTCTAGTCAAACAGTCTTGTCAATGTTCAACAATCACAGCCCATAGTTTAGAGGTCATCACATGGGGTCTTTACTTAGTCATACAATCCCAGAGTCGTAGTCCCAATGGTCAAATTATCAAAACAAATAACATATCGATCATCTGAGCAAGGGTACAGTCATATCTGTGTATGTCCAAGGTCTAATAACATCCACAAGCATAGGTATGCAGATACATAAGTCCAAACATTCTCCATAGCATAGGTAGTTGTTAAACAAAATGGTCTAAAGCGTCACACATAGTTCACATCAGGCAGTAGGTCTCAAAGTGTACAGGCAAGGATATATGTATACGGACACGAGTCTAGAATCAATTATCGTTTAGGCATTCGTTCGCAAATTCATAAGCAAAGGTTCATTCTTCCAACCTGACATAAGTTCTCAATTTCAGAAGTTCCACACACGACGGTTCACGTATATAATTCGAGTTCATGGCTCCAATCATTCAATGATGTCAGTCAATATATAACGGTTCAGTTCAAGTCACAGTCATACAGATTTTCTCAAATTATAGTCAATCATAATGCATTCCCATGTTCGATAGTTCTAGCGTAGTTCAAAAGGTCATACCCAACAGTTCACATTGAATTGTTGCACTACAGTACAAGGATCTAACCCAGCAAATTCTCGTTGTTCACAAGTCCCAACAATTCTCATAGCACAGGTGATTCGTTAAGTTTATAAGGTTCCGAGCATCTCACATATAATTTAGCAAGTTTTCGAGGCAGTCAATAACTAGGGGTTCATAATTCTCATAATTCAATTGGTTCAATTAACATGTCCACAATCTATATCAAGTTAAGGAATGTACACTCCCACACAAATTCCCATATAAACAATTGCACATAGTTAAGGTAATACCTGCGTCAGTTGTTTCAGTGTTCCGTGCATTTTCTGGAACTAGGGCGTAGGAACAGAACCAGTCGTACTAGCATTAGGCCTAGTGTTGTTTGGATGAGTTCGCGGGCAAGATTTAGCCAAGTGCCCTCTCTGACCACATCTAAAACAAGCCCCTGATAGGCGGCGACAAATGCCCCAATGTTGTTTCCCACACTCTTTACAAATAGATATACCATTGTTCACATTGCTTCCCCGACTCTCTTTGTTCACAGTTGTTGCCCCAGATTTTTCATTCATAGAGATCATCGAACCACTAGTCATTTCAACTTTTTGTTTCTTCTGTTTCGTTCTTTCTGATTCAGTTGATGATGTTGATTTTGATGTTCTTAAGGCTGCTATGTTTGCTCAGACATTAATGCTCTATCAAGGACATCTACATACTTTGACAGTTTTAAAACGCCAACTCGGTCAAACACATCTAAGTCAAGCCCACCTTCAAATTTCCTAGCCTTTTTGTAGTCAGTATCTGTCATGTGAGGTGCATAACGGGCTAACTCAGTAAATTTTGTTTCATATTCGGCCACAGTCATTTTGCCTTGTTTTAGTTGTTCAAATTCGGATACCTTCCTATCCCGGATGCATTGGGGAAAATATTTTTCGAAGAAAATTTCTTTAAATCTATCCCATGTCACACCCTCATTATCATTTCGTACTAACATCCACCATCTCCTAGCCTCCTCTTTGAGCGTGAATGTCGCCAACAAAACTTTCTGTGCCTCAGTACACGGAAATACCTCAAATATTTTCTCAGTTTCTAAGACCCAAGCCTCGGCTTTTAATGGTTCAATACCCCCCTGAAATTCCGGTGGTTTCATCTTATTGTATTTATGTGTCAATGTTATCATATCATAATTAGCTGGTTCAGGTACATGTCTTTGCCCTTGTTGTTGTTGTTTCAGATTTTCGGTTAAGGCTTCAACCATTCTTTCTAACCGGCTAATTCTAGCGTCAAAAGATTCAGATTCGTCTATATTCCTCGTCCTTTCCATGGGCTACACACAAACAGGTTACTTATTAATATAAGGAAAGCTTTCATTGATTCCACATTTCATTTCATATCAGACGTGTTTATACTTTTATTTCAATTCAGATACAATCACATGATCCCTTACTTTCATACGTTCATGTTCACATAGATTCCACATTCGGTATTGAAATTAACATTACATGTTATCCCACTTAACTTCTTTGATCATGTACAAAGGTTTCATTTCAATTCATTTTCAATAAGGATGTGTTCATAATAGTTCACACACTTAAACATGATGATGCAATGCCCCTATTTTCATTTCTAGGACATCCTATAGCTCATATGGACTCATGTGTGCGGTATAACTCGTGCTTTGATACCACTCTGTCACGACCCAAACCCGCCCCTATAGGTTTAGCATCGTAACCAGCCAGTAATCCTTGGATTACCGAAGGCCTTTGAACAGATTAACAAAATTAAGGGGCTAGCGGAAGCAAATACATAAATATAATTGTCCAATGAGCTGTGCTGACTTATATGAAACAGAATAATTAAAACTTCATATACATATCCGATAGTCAACCATACGTTATACCCACACACATTACAGTATTTTAAGTACAGCCAACAATAACAAATCAAGTCTTATACATATACAGAACCCAAAGGACTAAACATAGGACACTTCGGGAACCTCCACATGAGGCACAGTGGTTGGCTAACAACAGAAACACAGCACCAAGCAAAAGCCTTCGGGCTTGAACTCCAGAATGTTCACTTATATACATATATATACAAACAGTGAGCTAAAGCCCAGTGAATAACATTAAGGTAAAGGGGTTAGTGAACGAAATCCGAACATATCATAAGTGGAAAACAGATCATAGCATAATCATCCTCATATCAAAACATAATAATGGTACACCCCATAGAACACATCACAGAACGTCTTCCGACTAGAGTAATCGGTTCCGAATATCGATTAAACACATATCACCACAATAAAGTGGCTAACGAGATCTCGTAAACTTGTATGCCATGGACCCGCATTTTCATGCCGTCCCCCATGACTTGGGGCTATCTATGGATGCCATAATAGATTTCAAATTGGGATGTTCGTTCACGAAAACAGATATCATTTCAGAAATCATAGCTTATCACATTTCATTTGGAACATAATTTCATATAAACGTATCTTTACGATAACGTTACTCACAGTGGTTCCAGTAAGCAATCAATCAATCCTCGAGTCTTGACCTACAATCACAAAATACATAACACAAGCATGTCTTATCATTACATATTCAAGTGGACATTAAGGCTTAGCTTTCATTACATTGGTTCTTATTCTTTCTTATCACAATGCTTAAACACACACACACTTGCAAATCCTTGACTTAGTACATTCTTTTCTTAGTGTATTTCTAATCCATAACCTCATTACCATGGCTTAATTAAGGCTTAGGAATGCCTAAGATGCAATGAGGATGCCAAAACATGCTCGGAACACTTAGGCAAAATTTCTGAAAATAAGGTCCACGCTCGAGCGTAGCTTTCCTCGCTCGAGCGGACATGCAAAATGTGAATGGTCGCTCGAGCGCACATTCCTTCGCTCGAGCGATCTGTAAAAGACATGAAACTTCTGGGAGCTTGCAATTCACGCTCGAGCGGACTTTTGGTCGCTCGAGCGGAGTGCACGCACTCAGAGTGGTCGCTCGAGCGTAAACTCCCACGCTCCAGCGTAGATGCAAATTCTGGAATTTCCAGATTGCACCTTCAAGCTCAAAACTCGAATTCCAACCTTCAAAACACATCTCTTGGGCCCCAAAACTTGAGATAACATAGTAAACTTTAAAACATGATAATTAAGAACTATTTTATAAAATCATGGCCCAAGAGTTTGTTAAAAACTCACAATTTCAACTTAAAACATGATGAATGTTTATGAACACAACATGCATGAGAGGATTCATGGAAATCATGCTCAATTTGTAAGAAAATTTACATGCATGCATGAATTGCAACTCAAATCTTCCATCTTCTTGGCCAACATATGTAAATTACATGCAATGATCCTAACAACTCCATGAATTCATCTCAGCAACACATAATTCTTTGAATTAATAGTCAAAAGCTTACCTAGAGTCTTGAATTACTCTTGTTCTAGCACAATCTTGGTGAATTCAACACAAAACCTTCAATTCTTCTTCAATCTCTTCCTTTCTCTCACTAGAATTGTGCTCCCTCTCTCTCTAAAATGTTTCACCAGATTTTTCCACTCAAGGGATAAAAGAAAATGAGCTCAAAGTGAGCTTATGTCTCATATATATGGCTTATGGTGCTAAAACACATTAATTAGAATATTAGGCTCGCCAAACACAATTTAACGAATCAGACTAAATCAATTTTTAATAAAACTTTCCAAATGGTTCTAAAGATTCCAAATAACATATTGGTGTAGTCAAATTCGGTTTCGGATGCCGATAAGGCTTTCAATTTACATATTAAAGTGGAATTCCAAACATATATTTCTATAAGTAACAGATAGAAGGCTAAATATCATGCAATTTACATATAATAAACCATAATTTATTTTAATTCTCTCATTAGCATCATTAATTACGGATTAGTAACTAATTACGGATCGGGGTTATTACAACTGACATGGTACCCTACTTCAGTTGTTCAAATTCAGTTACCTTGTGGTCTCGGATACACTGGGAAAAATATTTCTCATAAAAGGTTTCTTTAAATTGAGCCCAAGTCATAGCATCATTTATATCACGGATAAGCATCCACCACCGTCTAGCTTCTTCTTGTAAAGTAAATGTAGCCAGCAACACCTTATGTGCCTCTGTACAAGGAAACACTTCAAACAGCTTTTCAGTTTCTAATACCCATGCTTCGGCTTTTAGTGGCTCAAGACCTCCTTGAAATGTTGGTGGCTTCATTTTGTTAAACTTTTGCGTCAAGGCAATCAAATCATCATTGATATTTAGTTCTGGCTGTACTGGAGGAGGTGGGGGCTGTTGGTTCTGTTGTTGCCTTAGAGCCTCAGTCAACAGTTCAACCATTTTTTCCAACCTTGACATTCTTGCTTCAGATGATTCAGATTCATCGGCATTTCTTGCATTCTCCATTTCACTATATGCAATATAGTAATAATAAACATAGGAAAATTGTTTACTTAAGCACATTAGCACATATATTCGTATCATGCCACACACTTTCTCATGCTCATGCAATGCCCTAATTACTTTTCTAGGACATCCTATAGCTCATTTGGACCTGTGTGTGCGGTATAACTCGTGCTCTGATACCACTCTATCACGACCCAAACTCGCCCCTAAGGGTTTAGCATCGTAACCGGCCAGTAATCTGTGATTACCGAAGGCCTGAAAGACAATAATAACAGTATAAAAGGGGCTGGCGGAAGCCAAACAGTAATAACAAGGTGTCCAATGAGCTGTGAAAACCTGAATGGGAAAAACTTTTATGGACTAATCCACATTCATAACCACATATACATACATATCAGATACACATAATATGCAGGTTAGGGATCCAATCCCTACACCATAACTGTATAACCAAGTCTTAAACATTCGATACATAACAAAGACAAAAGGGTGAGTTTGAAACACCTCAAAAACAGTCTTGGCTCGAGCAGACTCGGAACCTCGAAGTGAGACACAACAGTTGGCTGGACAAAACATGAGCTTAACTCGACGCTTCTAGCTTCGGTCTGGTGCCTGGCCACCTACATACATATATAAACAGTGAGCTGAAGCCTAATGAATAACAAATACGTAAAAGGGTTAAGAATGAATGTCCTTTCAGTAATTAAAACAGTCAATTGCATTAATAGACCAAACAGTCAATTGATGGCCATCGAAACAGTAAACAGTATTGGTTCCAAACATTG
Organism: Camellia japonica; assembly: GCA_030407325.1. Taxonomy (NCBI): domain Eukaryota; kingdom Viridiplantae; phylum Streptophyta; class Magnoliopsida; order Ericales; family Theaceae; genus Camellia; species Camellia japonica. The sequence goes on from JAPPVO010000036.1 coordinate 6,105,201, forward strand.
GAACTAACAGAGATCTCTGTAACAGTAGTAGTAACAGTAACAATACAGTAACAGTGACAGTAACAGTATCAGTAAGTTGCTATGGATGCCACGAATACAGTTCATAAAATAGGACAAACATTCATTTAGTAAACAATGTCACTTCAGAACGCAGTACAGTCGATCGTTCAGAAAATAATTATAATTGAACATATCTTTACAACATTGTTACTCACAGATTACTGGGCTATAGGCAAGCTAATGAGTGTCCTCGGGTGCCAACCCTACACAGTTGCAGAACGAACACACACTAAATTACACATTCGGGATTAATAACTTAGCCCCTAACTTGACTTGGTGTGGTTCTATAACATTATCCTCATTATGATGCCTTAAACATGGCCTAGGAATGCCTAGGATGGAATGATGATGCAAAAATGTACTTAACAACATTTTTCAAAACTTGCTGAAAACAGGGGTCTCGCTCGAGCGTGGCTTTCTCCGCTCGAGCGAGCTTACCAAATGAGAAAGGTCGCTTGAGCGTAGACTCCCTCGCTCGAGCGATCTGCAAAAGTGTGAAAAGTACTGGTTGCTGAAATTCTCCGCTCGATGCTCGCTCGAGCGTGAGACACAGTTCTTCGCTCGAGCGTAGGTCTCGTCGCTCGAGCGTGCGTCTGCACACGCAAAAACCTGAGAGCTTGCAATTTACGCTCGAGCCAGCATTCCGTCGCTCGAGCGAAAGTCTGAAAACGAAGGTAGTCGCTCGAGTGTGGAATCCTTTGCTCGAGCGAGGAGGCCAAATTCTGCGTTTTCCAGATTTGCTCCCAAAGCTCAAACCAAGAATCAAACATTTCAAAACTCATCCTTTTGGGCCAATTTTCTGAAAATACTCAGAAACTCATAATACCTCATGATTTAAAGACCATTTCATAAAATCAAAACCCAAAAGTATACCAATTGAACACAAATTTCAATTAAAACTTTATGAACATTACAAGAACATTACATGCATGAGTTCTCATGAACTCTAAAGCTCCAAAGCATGATCAAATGCAATATTGAACTCAAAAACGTGATAAATTCTAGAGTACAACCATAATATGGGCATGCATGTAAGAATTTCATGAAAACAAATTTCAAAATTCCATAATATGGACATGCATGCATGAATTCACTTGACTTCCTTAAATTCTAGCTCAATTAACCCATGAATTCACCTATTTCATATATGTTAATCATATTATTTAATTTTGATGATGTCTAAAATATTATTTAATATACATATTATTTGACACAAAATATTATCTTTTTAAAATATATATCATTTGTTTAATATTATTTAAATAAAATATTTTGAAAACTTTACTATTCACTTTTTGAAAAATAGTGTTAATTACTATTCATCTTTGACAAATCGATTAGTTGTATTATTTGACAAATGTGATATTGATATTTGTTTTCTTTTGATAAATCACATAGGATGAATGGTATATAGCAAAATATATTTGATTATATTTTGCATGCAAGTGAAACTTACTTAAGTGATGTTTGAAAACAAATCATACATTTATATATATATATATTGTAAAAAAAAAAAAGATGAGCAAATCTTTTGACGGTGGGTGTTGCATCATTGATATATATATATATATATATATTACTATAATAAATAAGAAAAGGTAAGTGTAAAAGTTTGACAAAATTATTGCATCTTATAGATATGCATATATATACATGATATTATATTCAAAAGTGTTGATTAGATTATATATTCAAACCTTGGTGATTTGTTTGTAAAGTTTGAAAAAGTGAACAAAGAAAATTTATACAAAAGAAAAGGTGCCCATGATTACAAGAGAAGACTTATGTAATTGTAAATCAATCTTTGAAGATGTTTTGCCTACAAAATTAAAAAGAAAAGTTGCAAAATGCTTTGAATTTGCTTGCATAAGAAAATAGACACAAAATCATGTAATTCTTGACTTCAAGGAGTCCATAATGATGGAGCAAAATCAATTCCCTATTTGAATTCAAAGATGTGATTCAAATTGTCTACAAATCGGTGGCTCATATTTGAATTTTGTATCATGTCACACATATACACACACACACGCACACACATATATATACTAATGAAACAAGAAGAAAAAGTTGAAGCAAATTATTTGCTTGGTTGAAAGTTGTGTTTTATATCAAAATTTTCTAAAACGATGGCTGCATTTTTAACTAAACAAAAAGGGAAAAGAAAAAGTTACTCTTACTAATTATTTTCATCTTTTTCTTTATTAACATGTGCTGAATATTTAAAATTAAGGAGCGTGCTTATGTAAGCCATGATGTCAGCAAGGAGCGTCCAACGGGTATATTTTTTGTATATAAATAGAAGTGTTGTGTGTGAAGAAAAAATCAAGAACTTGAAGAGAAAATTTTCTTAAGCCCCAAAATTCTAAGTACATTGTATTCTGCTCTTTCACTTTCAGATCTAAGTCTAGCCTTTGTTCTTACACTTTCATATCTACTCTTTGTGAGAGAATTATTGTAAAAGTGGGTTCAAGTACCACTTATTCTTATTTCTTATTTTTGTGAGAGATTTTGTAAGGATAAGGCATTATTGTTGAGTGAGGCTCAATAGATAAGAGTAAGTCATGTGCCAAATCCACAAGCTTGGTGATGTATTTATTCAATTGATAGTAAAGAAATTCTCAAGGAGGTTCCTTGGGAGTGGACGTAGGCCTAGCGTGCCAAACCACTATAAATCGCAGTGTTTGATTTTCTCTCCCTATCTCTCCTACTTTTATATTGATAATTATTATTCTGTTTTTTTTATTTATTAAAATTCTGAATATTGTGTTAATTTTAATATTGTGAAATTTTTAATAACCCAATTCACCCCCCTCTTGGGTTGCCTATCTGGGATAACAATTGGTATCAGAGCTTAAACTCTAGTTTGTGTGACTTAACCGTCTTAGAGTAGATCATAGCAACCCCTAGTTATTCTTTACCCAAGGGACAAGCATCCAATAGGCCACCACTATTTAGCGGCACAAATTTTAGCTATTGGAAAACTAGGATGACCATACATGTTCAATCTAATGATTATGAATGCTGGAAAATTATTTGTAATGGTCCAAAAATTCCTACCAAAACCGTAGATGGACTTAGGGTACCAAAACCTGAAGAAGAGTGGGATGAATCAGATACTAGAATGGCCCAAATTAATGTCAAAGCTACAAACATGTTGTACTGCGCCTTGGATGCCAACGAGTTCAACAGAATTTCCACATGTAAAACCGCAAAAGAAATTTGGGACAAGCTTATAGTGACTCATGAGGGAACTGAACAAGTTAAAGAATTTAGAGTCAGTTTGCTAGTCCATAATTATGAACTCTTTAAAATGAAGCCTGATGAGACTATTCCTCAAATGTTTACTCGCTTTACTGATATTATTAATGGTTTAATTTCTCTTGGAAAAATATATACTAATGCTGAAATTGTAAGAAAAGTGCTTAGGTCATTGCTAAAAAGTTGGGAGACAAAAGTCATTGCCATTACCGAAGCCAAGGATTTATCAAAGCTAAGTCTAGATGAGTTAATGGGATCTCTCTTAACTCATGAGCTCATAATGCAAGAAGGAAAGGAAAAGGAGGACAACAACAAGAAGAAAAGAATAGCCTTCAAATCTACCTTGAAACATCAAGAGGATAAGGAAGATGATTCAGATGAGGATGAGGAAATGGCATTCATCACTAGAAAGTTCCAAAGATTTGTGAGAAAGAAACAAGGCGTACAGAATTTTTTCAAAAAAGACTTCAACAATAGGGATTTTCAAAGAGGAGAAAATCACAAAAAATCTAAGTAACCTGCTACGAATACAACAAACCTAGACATTACAAATCAAAATGTCCAGAACTTAAGAAAAATTCAAGAAGGACAAGAAGAAAGCTATGATTGCAGTATGGGGAGAAGATAGTGATGAAAGCGACACAGAAACCAAAGTTTGCAAAAATGAGATTACTAACCTATGCTTAATGGCACTTGGAAATGAAAATGAGATAAATAACGAATCCTTTACATTTGATGAATTACAATTAGCTTTTGATGAAACATGCTGAATTTAAGAAAATTAGTTTGAAAAGTAATTGTTAAAAGAAAGTAATTTCAAATTTATCAAAAGAAAATGAATCATTGACTTCCACGATAAATGTTTTAGAAAAGAGTCTTCAATTTCTGAAAAACATTTAGTTGTATTGCAAAAAGAAAATGAATCTTTGAAAAAGGAGCAAATTATTTTGAAAGAAAATATTGAAGACTTGAAAAATACTCTTTCAAAATTCACCCAAGGCAGAGAAACTTTAGATAAAATTCTTAAAAATCAAAATCGTACTTTTGGTAGAGCCGGAATTGGATATAAACTTTTTTCAAAAGTAAAAACTGTCAAAAATGGCTTTGTGTATGCATCTTCTAATCACTCTCATCTCACATGTCATTTTTGTGATACAAAAGGTCATATTTCACCTTCATGTCCTGTTAAAAGAAATCATTTTGCTAAAATAAAAAAGATGTGAGTCCCTAAGGACAGTTCAAGAGTATCAAATTCTAACTTTTGTGGACCCAAGAAAAAATGGGTATCAATAGAAAAATCAAATTTTTGTAGGTATGTTTCAAGACAAAATCCAATAATGATAGATGGTATCTCGACAGTGCATGTTCGAGGCACATGACTGGAAATAAAGCTATGTTTCGCCACACTTCAACCAAAGGATGGCGGATATGTGACTTTTGGCGACAATAGCAAAGGTAAAATCATTGGTGTAGGAAGTATTGGTAAAATTCTCTCCTATTATTGAAAATGTTTTATTTGTTGAAGGTTTAAAACATAACTTGCTTAGCATTAGTCAATTATGTGATAAAGGTTATAGAGTTATTTTTGAGAAAACTCATTGCACTATTGAAAATACCCTAGAAAACAAAACTTTATTTATAGGTTATAGACATGAGAATGTATATGTGTTTGATTTACATGATTTATCTTCTCATTTTAACATTAAATGTTTATCTGCTATAAATGATAATGGTTGGCTTTAGCATAGAAGATTAGAACATGCTCATTTTGATTTAATTTCCAAACTTTCAAAAAATGAGTTAGTCATAGGTTTACCAAAAATTGTTTTTGAAAAAGATAAACTTTGTGATGCATGTCAATTTGGAAAACAAACTAGAATTTCTTTTAAATCCAAAAATATGTTTTCAACTACTAGACCACTTCAACTCTTGCATATTGATCTATTCGGACCATCTAGAACATTAAGTTTAGGAGGAAAATCTTTGCCCTTGTTTGTGTTGATGATTATACTAGATATACATGGGTATTATTTTTAACACACAAAAATGAAGCTTTTTATAATTTCTCAAAATGAAAAAGAAAAATCTTAATATTTGTAGTATTAGAAGTGACCATGTAGAGAATTTGAAAATGATGATTTTATTATGTTTTGTGATGACTTAGGAATAGATCATAATTTCTCAGCCCCTAGGACTCCTCAACAAAATGGTGTGGTTGAAAGAAAAAATAGAACTCTTGAAGAAATGGCTCGTACTATGCTTTGTGAAAATAATTTTCCTAAATATTTTTGGGGAAGCTGTTAACACTGCATGCTATGTTATAAACCGTGCCATGATTAGACCTATTCTTAAGAAAACCCCTTATGAACTTTGGAAAGGTAGAAAACCTAATATTAGTCACTTGCGTGCTTTGGTTGTAAATGCTTTGTATTAAATAACAATAAAGATAACTTAGGAAAATTTGATGCTAAATCGGATGAAGCTATATTTCTTGGTTATTCTATGTCTAGTAAAGCTTATAGAGTATTTAATAAAAGAACTCTACTTGTTGAAGAATCTGTGCATGTTGTTTTTTTGAATCTAATGACATTATTTTCCAAGAATCTTGTAAGTAATGATATTGTAGAAAATCAACCAAGCATGGAGAGCATTTACAAAAAGGAAAACGAAAATATCCATTACGAACATGAAGAAGAAATGACAATGGAGAAACTTGAAGAAATATATGCTCTTCCAGAAAGTGACTCAAATCTACCAAAAGAATGGAAGTATGCTCATGGCCACCCCAAAGACCTCATCATAGGGATGCGGCGGAAGGTATAAAAACTCGTTCCTCTGTTAGAAATATTTGTGGTAACTTAGCGTTTGTTTCACAAATTGAACCAAAATCATTTTTAGAAGCTGAAATGATGAAAAAAAGATTTTAGCAATGCAAGAAGAATTAAATCAATTTGAAAGAAATGAAGTTTGGTTTTTGACCCCTCGACCTAAGGATCATCCCGTTATTGGTACAAAATGGATTTTTCGAAATAAAATGGACGAATCTGGAGTTGTTACTAGAAATAAAGCTAGATTAGTAGCTCAAGGCTATAATCAAGAAGAGGGAATTGATTTTGATGAAACTTTTGCACCAGTTGCTAGACTTGAAGCTATTAGAATGTTACTTGCTTTTGCGTGTTTTAAAGATTTTAAATTATATCAAATGGATGTTAAAAGTGCTTTTTTAAATGGGTATATTTCGGAGGAAGTCTATGTTGAACAACCTCCCGGTTTTGAAAATCATAAATACCCGGATCATGTTTTCAAACTTTCAAAAGCTTTATATGGCTTGAAAAGCAAGATTGATTAGATTTTCTACTTGACAAATTTTTGTAGAGGAAAAATTGATACAACACTTTTTATAAAAATCAAAAAAGAAGATATGCTAATTGTTCAAATTTATGTTGATGATATCATTTTTGGTGCTACTAATGAAAATTTGTGCAAAGAGTTTGCTAAAGACATGCATGGTGAGTTTGAAATGAGTATGATGGGGGAATTAAATTACTTCCTTGGTCTACAAATTAAACAAACTAATGATGGAATCCATTTAAATCAAACAAAATATATCAAAGATCTACTCAAAAGGTTTGAAATGGAATCATCAAAGCCTGTAGCAACTCCAATGAGCACATCGATAAAAATCGACAAAGATGAGCAAGGTAAACCTGTAGATGAAAAAAATATCGAGGTATGATTGGTTCTTTACTCTATCTTACTGCAAGTAGGCCCGACATAATGTTTAGTGTTTGTATGTGTGCACGTTTTCAATCCGCACCGAAAGAGTCACACATCACCGCAGTCAAACGCATTTTTAGATATCTTGTTGGCACTCCAAATTTGGGATTATGGTATCCTAAGGGAACCACCTTTGAACTTTTTGGTTACTCAGATGCCGACTTTGCGGGATGTAGACTTGATTGAAAAAGCACTAGTGGCACTTGTCATTTTCTTGGACACTCACTCACTTCTTGGTTTTGCAAAAAACAAAACTCAGTGGCTCTATCAACTGCTGAAGCAGAATACATTGCCGCCGCTGGGTGTTGTGCACAATTGCTTTGGATGAAACAACAACTTCAAGATTTTGGACTTCACTATGATCATATTCCTATAAAATGTGATAACACAAGTGCCATTAATCTTTCAAAAAATCCTATTCAGCACTCACGCACTAAACACATTGAAATAAGGCATCATTTTCTAAGAGATCATGTACTCAAAGGTGACATTGAACTCGAATTTGTGCCTACAAATTGTCAATTAGCTGACATATTTACCAAGCCTCTAAATGAAGAACAATTTTGTTATATTAGAACAGAACTTGGTATGATGAATTCTCCAATATAATGTTTATATTAAAAATAATTTTTTTAAAAATAAATAATTAAATAAAATATTTCTAATAATAATTATAAATAATAATAATAATAAAATTATATACATATATTTTCTCTCTCTCACCCGCTCCGTCTCTATCTCTCACTCGCTCTCTTCTTTACTCTCTCTTTTTCTCTTTCTCTTGCTCTCTCGCTCTCCCCTTCTTCCTCATACCCTCAGCCGACTCCATCTCCACCCTCACCATAGCCTACAACCAGCTCCACCATCCACAAAATCATCCATCACTTTCATCACTATCACCATCCACCCAAATCCCTCACCAATCTTCCGAACTCCATCACTTCTCTACCCGAAATCTGCATCACCATATTTACCGATTCATCAAGTTTCATCACCGATCTATCAAGATCCGTGACTGATCCATCAAGATCCATTGCCAATCTACACAAATTCGTCACCGATCTACCCAATCTTCTCCATTTCTTCCGATCATCAAGGTCATCACCGATCAACATGTTAAAATTCTTGTTGCACTGTGTTATATTTTTTTACTTGTTGTATGTGCTCCAAATTCTCTTGGATTTAATAATGGTTGCTTCTACCTTGTTGAAGAAATTGTTTTTATTTTTATTTTCTCCTTTTATGCTAGTGCACTTGGTGTAGTCGTTTATGGCGGATCTTAATGGCCCTTGGTATTATAGATTGGTAATTTGTTTCTTCAAATTTATGTAATTTTAGTGCATTAATTCAGGGGGAGACTCATATATTTTGAGATTAACAATCATTAAAAATATATAAAAAAAAAAAAAGTGTGTATATTCTGTGCATAATTTTAGGGGGAGTATATACACATATTTTTTTTACTCCTTATCTACCATACTCTTATCTGCACCAACAAACAAATTTTTTTTTGTGGAAAGACAGAATTAAAAAAATAAAATAATAATAAATAAATAAATAAGAAGAAATGCTCGACTTTTATTTCAGAGAAAAAGAAAATATTACTCGATTACATGTAAATTTTCAGAAGGCTTCACAGATTTTTTCTTTTTCACTTCTCTCAACAATTTTTCATGAGCCTCTTTTACATGCTTCTCTCTATTTTCGATTTCTGTGAGTTTGGCATTATCACCGTTGCATAATAATGCACTGCATTCTCCAACTGTGCATTTTTCCTTTTTAGCTCTTTTCTTTCCTTACACATATTAACTATTTGTTGTTTTAACAAGCACACCTCATCTCTCCATTGCTGATTTTCTTGTACTCTTGCTTGTAATCGTCGCGCCATATTGGAAACTGCAGTCATGGCCTGTGTACTAAGAGCCGTTATTAATAGCATCGAAATCATTTCGATTACCAATAACACTAGAACCCTCATTTACAGGCATAGCATTGCCTGCATCACTGGTACTCTCTCATTTGCCTGCATTACAGGCACTCATGCATCCGACTCATTGATAGATAAGGTAAGGAATGACATGATTACAAAAGAAGCTAAAACAAATTTTTCTCTCCAACACTTGATGATTTCGTATCTTTGCCTATGATCTGTGTCACCTTTTTTATACACTCATGATCCATACTCGATGCATATCTGCTCAAATCTTTTGTTTGTCAATTTTCTGCGCTCAGATGCTCCAAAATCCCCACAATGATTCCGACAAGACAGAGGCCCATTATTTTATTTTTGGCCGCTCAGCTTATTTCATCAAATATGTTTTTTCATTCTTCATCTTTTATTTTGATGATGTCAAAGGGGAGAAAAAATATGATTTTTGTTTGCTTTTGAAAATTATATGCTTTTGAATATTCAAGGTTATCAAATATTTTGTTAATTTTATTTTGTGTCAAATCCATACAAATATTGCCATTCATCAAAAAGTGGGAGATTGTTAATCAATTATTTAATTTTTGATGATGTCTTTAATATTATTTATATAATATTATTTGACAAATATTATCTTTTTAAAATATATATATTGTTAAATATTATTAAATAAAATATTTTTGAAAACTTTACTATTCACTTTTTGAAAAATAGTGTTAATTACTATTCATTTTGACAAATCGATTAGTTGTATTATTTTGACAAATGTGATATTGATATTTTGTTTTCTTTTGATAAGATCACATAGGATGAATGGTACATAGCAAAATTATTTGATTTATATTTTGCATGCAAAGTGAAACTTACTTAAGTGATGTTTGAAAACAAATCATACATTTATATATATATTATATTGTAAAAAGAAAAAGATGAGCAAATCTTTTGACGGTGGGTGTTGCATCATTGATATATATATATATATATGTTGGAACAATCTTCTGTGTAAATAAAAAACTAGAAATAAATTCAAACAAAATAAATAAATAACATACCGGATTTATTTATCGTTAAAATTAAGACCAAGTCGAGTGTGTGACACTCTGTCCTTAAGACAGATTCGCCACGCTAAGGTGCTTACGATTGACTGGCGTCTATCTCCCAGGATACAATGATCTTCACAAATTGTAGTAGCACTCCAAACAATTTGTTCGGCGAATCAAACCTTGTGTTCTAATACTCTCTTTAAATTATCCTAAATCTAATATGAAGAATAAATAATGCGAAGAAGAAAATTGGACAGCAAAAGGATTTTTGCAGACTCACTTTAATAGATCAATTTTTTCAGATCCAGAGACTTGTTGGAATTAGGCTCTATTTATAGGCTAAACCTGTGGTCCGAACAGGTATGCAAATGGTCAACAGGTGCTTTCTTGAATCCGAACAGGTGCACTTGTTAAAATCAAACAATTTTTGACCGTTGAGACCAAATATTCAAACAATTGAAAATTGTTCCGTTAAATTTTCAAACAATTGAAAATTGTTCCGTTAGTGGAACTGTTTGGAACTTTTATTTATTAATTAAACTATTTAAAATATATTATATTATATATATATATTAAACAAATTGAATAGTTTAATAAATAAAGTAAGAGGTACAAATTTTAGGAAAACCACTTAGGAACCCAAAATTTGAATTTAGAATTAAATTAAATTCCCACAATAATTTTATTGAAAAAATTCAAAGAATTTTATCTAAAAAATTAATGTTAAACCCGAAAACGACGTCAACTTCTCATTCACTCATAAATGGTTTTGACGTTCCGTCTTCACCGTGTGACTTGCCACGCGGCAAGGAACACTTCACCTCTTCGGACCCACCCCAAAAGACGTTTGGGGCCCACTCAATTTTGGCCTCAAAGTCGGCCCAAAATAAGCCATATAAAACACCATTTTTCCAACAATCCCCCACAAGAATGGAATTTGACGGAGAGAAAATGCAACAACATGATCTAAAACAGAGAGTATAGAAATTGGAAATATTCTGCAAAGGATAGGTAGCTTTTGGCTTTGAACCTTCCTTTGTGAGACACTATCGGATTTACTAGCTAATCAGTGAACATGATGTCTTGAACTGTTCAGCCGTTTATGTAAACCAAGACAATAGAACTCACACAGTATATTCCCAGACACTGTTTAGTTCTCACTATTGTGTTCATTTTGGCCCTGAATAACCTGGTCTTTCATGAGTGCTCTAAAGACTTGTAGCCCTTCACAAATCTTTATAGAACCGGCCCAGTTCACACTCACATAGGTGATTCTTATGAAAAGTATCCTGCCATACTCCACTAGGTTTACCTAAATATAAGAATCATTAAAAGTATTACTTAACCTAAATTGCTGCAGACATCACTTATTTCATCATAGAAATGGGTAGGAGTTGGACTCCACAGTGATCCTTCTGAGTCAATCACAACTCGGTTGTCCCTTTGAACCTAGATCTTGGGATCTCCAGTCAACTAGGTTGGGTTGCCTTTGTGGTAACTCTTATTTAATAGGCTTTAATCCCATTCCTCTCGATGATTTCTCAACTAACTCTCTTGCTAACCCTTTGGTTAGTGGATCCGCTATGTTGTCTTTAGACTTAACATATTCTATGGAAATAATTCCATTAGAGAGTAGTTGTCTCACGGTATTATGTCGACGACGAATGTGTCGTGACTTACCGTTATACATGTGACTCTGTGCTCTACCTATAGCTGATTGACTATCACAATGTATGCATATAGCAGACACCGGTTTTGGCCATATTGGAATATCTTCAAGGAAGTGGCGAAGCCATTCTACCTCTTCCCCAGCTTTGTCTAACGCTATGAATTCAGATTCCATAGTAGACCTAGCAATACAAGTCTGTTTGGAAGATTTCCAAGATACAGCCGCACTACCAAGAGTAAAGACATACCCACTGGTGGACTTCGAGTCTTTAGTATCCGATATCCAATTTGCATCACAGTATACTTCAAGTACTGCTGGATATCTAGTATAATTAAGCCCAATGTTATGAGTAAATCGGAGATATCTTAGAACCCTTATAATTGCTTTCCAGTGTTCTACTCCCGGATTACTCGTATATCTACTTAATTTACTTACTGCATAAGCTATATCTGGGCGAGTGCAGTTCATCAAGTACATTAAGCTTCCAATAATTTGGGCATACTCTAATTGAGAAATACTTTCTTGTACATTCTTAGAAAGATACAAATTAACATCTACAGGAGTTCTAGCAAGATGATCATCATCTTTGCTGAATTTGTCAAGTATTTTCTCAATGTAATGAGATTGTGACAAAGTATAACCTTCTGATGTTTTGGTAATTTTCATACCAAGAATTACATCAGCAATGCCCATGTCTTTCATGTCAAAATGTTTATTCAATATTTTCTTGGTAGTTTTGATCATATCATTATTACTACCTATGATGAGCATATCATCTACATAAAGACATACAATGACATAACATTTGTCTGTGTTTTTAATATAAACACATTTGTCACACTCATTAATTTTAAATCCATTTGACATCATTGCCTTATCAAATTTCTCATGCCATTGCTTTGGCGCTTGTTTTAAACCATATAATGATTTAACCAATTTACACACTTTCTTTTCTTTTCCTGGAACAGAAAACCCTTCTGGTTGTTCCATGTAAATTTCTTCATTTAGCTTACCATTTAAGAAAGCAGTTTTAACATCCATTTGATGAATTTCTAGATTGTATAGAGATGCAATGGCAATTAGCATTCTAATGGATGTTATTCTAGTAACCGGTGAGTATGTGTCAAAGTAATCTAGACCTTCTTTTGTCTAAAACCTTTGACTACAAGTCTTGCCTTGTATTTGTCTATTGATCCATCCACTTTTAATTTTCTTTTGAAAATCCACTTGTACCCAAGAGGTTTACAACCTGGTGGCAAGTCCACTAATTCCCAAGTGTGATTTTGCAAGATGGATTCAACTTCACTGTTGACAGCTTCTTTCCATAAAGGAGCTTCAGGACTGGACATAGCCTCTTTAAAAGTTAAAGGCTCATTTTCTAACAAAAATGTTAGGAAATCTGGACCAAAAGATTTTGAGGTTCTAGCACGTTTATTACGCCTAGGTTCTTCTACTTCATTTTGATCTAACTCTTGCTCTTGATCATGTTCTTGATCCTGACTAGTAATGGCATCATGAGATCTTTTATTGTTACTAGTCTCTTGTCCAGTCTTCTTTGGAAATACATGTTCAAAGAATGATGCATTCCTTGACTCAATAATAGTATTTACATGCATTTCGGTATGTTCTGATTTATGAATCAAAAACCGATATGCACTATTATTCTTAGCATAACCAATGAAAATGCAATCAATGGTCTTAGGACCTATCTTAGTCTTTTTAGGACTAGGAATAGCCACTTTAGCCAAACACCCCCACACTTTTAAGTATTTGTAGGAAGGTACTCTTCCATGCCACAATTCATAAGGTGTTTGATTTATTTTCTTTCGGGGTACTTTATTAAGTATATAATTAGCAGAAAGTATTGCTTCCCCCCACAAGTTCTGAAGTAATCCAGAACTTATTAACATGGCATTCATCATTTCTTTTAAAGTCCTATTTTTTCTTTCAGCAATGCCATTTTGCTGAGGTGAGCAAGGAGCGGTGGTTTGATGAATTATTCCATGTTCTTTACAAAATTCACCAAAAGGTGATTCATATTCACCACCTCTATCACTTCTAAGTTTCTTGATTTTCTTCCCAAGTTGATTTTCAACTTCATTCTTATATTGAATGAAAGTTTTCAAAGCTTCATTCTTGGTTCGAATTAAATAAATATAACTATATCTAGTATAGTCATCTATAAAAGTGATTACATACTTTTTCTCACCTCTGGTTTGAATTGAATTAAAATCACAAATGTCACTATGAATTAATTCAAGTGGTTCCGTACTTCTTTCAATTGAATGAAAAGGAGTTTTAGACAATTTTGCCTCAATACAAATTTCATATTTATGATTTGAATCAATGTCAAATTTAGGTAAACATTTCATATTAATTAATCTACGCAAAGATCCAAAATTAGCATGTCCTAGTCTACCATGCCATAAATTTGAAGACTCAAGCAAGTAAGAAGAAGATGTAGTATTATTAATAACTGAGGGTACAACGGTCATTACATTTAACTTGAAAAGGCCATCAGACATGTAACCTTTTCCTACATACATCTCATTCTTAGTAAGTACAAATTTATCACTCTCAAATACTAGCCTAAACCCATTCTTACTCAACAAAGATCCGGAAACAAGATTCTTGCGAATGTCCGGTACATGCAGCACATTGTTGAGAGTGAGTTCCTTTCCTGATGTCATCTTGAGAACAATCTTTCCTTGTCCTTCAACTTTGGAAGTTAGGAGTTGCCCATAAAAAGTTATTCACCATTGTCCACTGTAGAGTAAGATGTGAACATCTTTTGTCGGCACAAATATGGCGAGTAGCACCAGTGTCCACCCACCATTCTTTAGGATTTCCAACAAGATTTGCTCGGAAACAACTGCAGAAAGATTGATGTCATCTACACCATTGAAAATCTTGTCCACTTCAGTCATATGGGCTTGAGCAGGCTTCTTGATTGTTCTTCTTTTGCTTTTGCCTTTGCTACGGCAATCTTTGGCCCGATGTCCCTCTTTGTCACAGATGTAACATTTGCCATTAAACTTGTACTTTTTATTATCCCCCCTTTAGAGCCTTGTGATGAACTTTCTCCAGAAGACTTTCGTTTGTAATATCCAGGAATCTGCCAACCACAAATTTCTTTGAGCCGGCATCTTCCGTTTTGTACTTTTTCTCCAACGATTCCCAAAGTTCCTTTGCTGTCTTGATGGACTGTAGACGTTGTATAATGTGTTGTCAAGTCCGTTCAAGACGTAATTCCGGCAAAGGAAATCGGCATGTTTCCAAGCATCAACCGCAGCAACCACTTGCGGTCGGGTTTCATCCTCTTTTAGGATAGGAGCATCTTCACGGAGAAAACGAGCCAGGTTCAGAGTTGTAAGATAGAACAACATTTTCTGTTACCATCTTTTAAAGTCAGTTCCTGAGAACTTCTCTGGCTTCTCTCCATGATTTATTGGTACTGTCATCACAGGAGAGGGGGTTGGTGCAATTGCAGCCACCACAGTAGTACTTATTTGGGCATTTGTTTCAGTAGCCATCAATTCTAATTTATAAAACAAAATTATAATTAGAATTTAACTACGCAGAAAATTAAACCAAATGCACAGAATTAAATTCTGTAAAAAATAAAAGAAACAAGAATGTAACTTTTATTTTCCAATTAATTTGAAAATAAAATAAAAGTTTATTTAAACAAATTAATTCACACAGAAAATAAAGAAATAAAAACTATAACTTTTATTTTTCAATTAATTTGGAAATAAAATAAAATTTATTTAACCAAAATAATTCCACACAAGAAATTAAATTCTGTAAAATAAAAGAAATAAGAATATAACTTTATTTTTCAATTAATTTGAAAATAAAATAAAATAAAATTTTATTTAACCAAATTAATTTCATACAGAAACTAGAATTTATTGTAACACTCCAATAATTAAAATACTGAAACAGAATTTTAATTAATGAAAACTCAGAAAATAAATTTTAAAACCCAAAATTAATTTCTGAAAAAATTCCCAAAATAATTATTCTGAATTGTTAATGACACCAGTATCGTACTATTAGTTGTTGTTGAAAGAAAAGAGACAGTATATTACTACTATCTGTCAAATAGCATAAATCACTATTTGTTTTTCCAACCAGAATATTATTTTGTAAATTCACAGAAAATAATTTTCTTCCGAAATTATTTACGAAGAATGAAAAGGGAAACAAACGAAAAATTCTGTAAACAGAATAATTCAAATCGTCTTAAGATTTGTTGGAACAATCTTCGTGTAAATAAAAAACTAGAAATAAATTCAAACAAAATAAATAAAATAACATACCGGATTTATTTATCGTTTAAAATTAAGACCAAGTCGAGTGTGTGACACTCTGTCCTTAAGACAGATTTGCCCCGCTAAGGGCTTATGGTTGAGTGGCGTCTATCTCCCAGGAACAATGATCTTCACAAATTGTAGTAGCACTCTAAACAATTTGTTCGGCGAATCAAACCTTATGTTCTAATACTCTCTTTAAATTATCCTAAATCTATATTGAAGAAGAAATAATGCGAAGAAGAAAATTGGACAGCAAAAGGATTTTTGCAGACTCACTTTAACAGATCGATTTTTCAGATCTAGAGACTTGTTGGAATTAGGCTCTATTTATAGGCCAAACCTATGGTCCGAACAGGTATGCAAATGGTCAACAGGTGCTTTCTTGAATCCGAACAGGTGCACTTGTTAAAATCAAACAATTTTTGACCGTTGAGACAAATATTCAAACAATTGAAAATTGTTCCGTTAAATTTTCAAACAATTGAAAATTGTTCCGTTAGTGGAACTGTTTGGAACTTTTATTTATTAATTAAACTATTTAAAAATATATATATATATATTAACTATTGAATATATATATATATTAAACAAATTGAATAGTTTAATAAATAAAGTAAGAGGTACAAATTTTAGGAAACCACTTAGGAACCCAAAATTTGAATTTAGAATTAAATTAAATTCCCACAATAATTTTATTGAAAAAATTCAAAAGAATTTTTATCTAAAAAATTAATGTTAAACCCGAAAACGACGTCAACTTCTCATTCACTCATAAATGGTTTTGACGTTCCGTCTTCACCGTGTGACTTGCCACGCGGCAAGGAACACTTCACCTCTTTGGACCCACCCCAAAAGACGTTTGGGGCCCACTCAATTTTGGCCTCAAAGTCGGCTCAAAATAAGCCATATAAAACACTATTTTTCCAACAATATATATATATATATATATATTACTATAATAAATAAGAAAAGGTAAGTGTAAAAGTTTGACAAAATTATTGCATCTTATATATATGCATATATATACATGATATTATATTCAAAAGAGTTGATTAGATTATATATTCAAACCTTGGTGATTTGTCTGTAAGTTTGAAAAAGTGAACAAAGAAAATTTATACAAAAGAAAAGGTGCCCATGATTACAAGAGAAGACTTATGTAATTGTAAATCAATCTTTGAAAATTTTTGCCTACAAAATTAAAAAGAAAAGTTGCAAAATGCTTTGAATTTGCTTGCATAAGAAAATAGACACAAATCATGTAATTCTTGACTTCAAGGAGTCCATAATGATAGAGCAAAATCAATTCCCTATTTGAATTCAAAGATGTGATTCAAATTGTCTACAAATCGGTGGCTCATATTTGAATTTTGTATCATGTCACACATATACATACACACACACACATATATATACTAATGAAACAAGAAGAAAAAGTTGAAGCAAATTATTTGCTTGGTTGAAAGTTGTGTTTTATATCAAAATTTTCTAAAACGATGGCTGCATTTTTTACTAAACAAAAAGGGAAAAGAAAAAGTTACTCTTACTAATTATTTTCATCTTTTTCTTTATTAACATGTGCTAAATATTTAAAATTAAGGAGCGTGCTTATGTAAGCCATGACTTCAGCAAGGAGCGTCCAACGGGTATATTTTTTGTGTATAAATAGAAGTGTTGTTTGTGGAGAAAAAATCAAGAACTTGAAAAGAAAATTTTCTTAAGCCCCAAAATTCTGAGTACATTGTATTTTGCTCTTTCACTTTCAGATCTAAGTCTAGCCTTTGTTCTTACACTTTCATATCTACTCTTTGTGAGAGAATTATTGTAAAAGTGGGTTCAAGTACCACTTATTCTTATTTCTTATTTTTGTGAGAGATTTTGTAAGGATAAGGCATTTATTGTTGAGTGAGGCTCAATAGATAAGAGTAAGTCCTGTGCCAAATCCACAAGCTTGGTGGTGTATTTATTCAATTGATAGTAAAAAAATTCTCAAGGAGGTTCCTTGGGGAGTGGACGTAGGCCTGGCGTGCCGAACCACTATAAATCGCAGTGTTTGATTTTCTCTCCCTATCTCTCCTATTTTATATTGATAATTATTATTCTGTTTTTTTTATTTATTAAAATTCTGAATATTGTGTTAATTTTAATATTGTGAAATTTTTAATAACCCAATTCACCCTCCATCTTGGGTTGCCTATCTGGGATAACAATATATATACAAGTTCTAGATGGCTCAAAAACAAGATTAATAGGTTGGGCTCTTACCTAGGCTTCTCAATCAAACTTCACCTAAGCCAAATCATTGAGCAATGTAGACAAGTCTTCAACATTTCCTTCAATTCTTCTAAATTCAAGCAAAAACTTTTGTTGAATTCAATTTTCCCCTATTCTCCCTCTCTCTCACGGTTTGGGTCTTGAGGATGGAAAAATGGTGTCAACAAGAAAATGAAATCAAACAAATGGCCTTGTAAAGGCCCACTAATGGCAATTGTATAATAAACTCAAGCTAATGTAATTTAACATTATTTATTGTAATTTAATCATTCATAATCGAATTTTAATTAAACCTACCATAAAATCATATAAATCTTAATTAGCATATAACACAAATTAATTTCTGAATCGGTCGCTGATAAAGCTTTGAATTCGCAATTTGAAATCAAAACATGAACAGATTATTCAATAACAAATAGATAGAAATACAATTAAAACAACACACTCATATAATCAATTTAGGATTTCATCTTAATCAATAACTTATCATGCTTAATCATAAATTAACGCTAATCAAAGGTAAGGGTTGTCACAATAATATTGAAAATGAAAGACAAAAACAAATTACATAATAGAAGGAAGAAGAAGACAATCTACAAATGTAAAAAATGAATATCTCCAACTCTAAAGAAAGAAACATGTATATAGTACTCCACAAAAACATCTCTTCTGTTTCCCTCTTTGTTTTGGGACATTTATTTGTGAAAAGGAAGTGACAGAGAGACAATAAATATAGTTGTTTTAAAACATTTATTATGTTCTACCCTTGCCTCTTTCTACTTTCTTCCTCACTGCGCCCTTTGGTTTATGTCAATCTATGCTGAGGACATACCCGTGGCCCCACTGCCCTTTTCGTCGCCAAATATGCGTTGTCGGAAGTCAGAAACCATGCGAGGAAGGCCGTCCCGGAGGGAGACAACCGGCTCCCATCCGAGAAGTTCTTTGGCCTTTGAAATGTCTGGCTTTCTCTTGTGGGGGTCATCCTCTGTGTTTGGCCTGAACTCTATCTTTGCATTTGAATCAATGGTCTCTTGTACCACCTGCACCAACCAGTCCAACATGATTCATAAACACTGTGCCTCTTTTTTTATTTGTTCATCAAATAATAGATGGAGAAATGGATATAGGATTCATACATGCATTGTACTACAAATTGATTCAATGCAATACAAAAAATATGGGCAACATCCATGTAGAAAATACCAATCGAATTTCATCAAATATATAATATAATAGTAATGCTATACCCCCCAAAAAAATGTAAAGAAAATCAATACAAAAACGGGGCAAATGTTGATTTTATCACTTCAGCAGAAAATGGTCATCAAAATGGCTTGAGTTTTAAGAAAATGTCACTCACTGTTGCATCACTCTGGTCATGAATTCTTTATCTGTAAAAAAACCTGGAAAAATCAATTTTTCCATAATAGAATGGTGGTGATGATTGCTTCAACAACATCAATTCATTATGAATATTTGATGATAATGTAATGATGCTTCATTAAGTTCCTAAAGATGCATGGTGAGCACAACATGGTTCAGATTGCATTACTTTCTGCTGATTTAAATTTCATATCTATTCTTCCAACAATATATGAATAAATTTGTGAAATTGATGAGAATGTGAATATATAATTCAAGAACCAATTTACCTGAGCAAGTTCAAGCATGGTGAATTCACCAGGGTTGCCAAGATTGAAAGGACCAACATGTTCCCCTTCCATCAATCGCATCAAGCCCTCCACCTGTTCATCAGGTACAGACATGACACAGCACAACATCTCTAATTAATTTTAGTGATAAAACGAAGAGTATACTAGTACAGGATATTCAGAAGTTTACCCCACAACCCAACACCTCTAATTAATTTTAGTGACAAAATAATATGAGAGGACAAGATATTTAGAAGGTTACCCCACAACCCAACCACCATCCAGTCCTAAGGAATTAATCGATTGGGAAATTAAGCCATGATAAAAGCCTCAAGGGGTGTAGGACACAAGTTCAAATCTCATGAAATGCTCAACTCCAAGGCTTGTGTTCAATAATTACTAGTATGTGTAAGACGGAAAAACTACATATATCTAAGTGATTAATCAGGATAAAGTCTCAGATACCCTCGTTACCAATAACAAAACAAAAAAGCGACCACCATTCTTCGCCTACATATTACACTCCCCTCCTCCCCCTACCCCACCGCCACAAAAAGGAGAAATGATATTAAACATTTCAACAAAACTCCTCAAAGTGTCATTAGCGATCACAGTTTTTTCCTTTCTTAAAACACCATAGCTGCTCTTTTAAAAAAGTATTTTAAAAAATAGAAAATACTAAAGCGTCATTTTTCAAAACATATTGACCATGAATAACTAGAACATGGTAGGAAAAAGAACATCATAAGCATTTCCTAAAAAGACTAATTACCAAGTCAGAGACGTATTGGAAACTCCTAGTTTGCTTGCCATCCCCATAAACAGTCAATGGCTCCTTTCTTAATGCCTGTATGTCCATTACAATTAAAAATCAATGAACACAAATACTACAACAACATGAAACTATCTTAAAAACATTGTATTGTTCAATAATCAGGAAAATGTAAAAGATGGGCATATAAAAAATACACCTGGGCGACAAAATTGCTAACGACACGGCCATCGTCGATGCACATACGTGGTCCGTAAGTGTTAAAAATTCTAGCAATCCTCACCTGCAAAGCCCATCAAAACATACCTAAACTTCGTCAAATTTGAAAGTAATGATAACACTTTTGGTCAAAGTAATGCATAATTTATTATTGAGTAAATGTTGAATATAACATGTGGTGGTAGAAGGCTACATGATGAGGTTAGTGGGAGATAAAAATATCTATTGAATTGCATTTACTCTTTTATTAGCCAGTGAGACTATCCATCATTGTTGTATTCAATATTTGTTTATTATTATTTTATCTAAAAATCATATTTGGGTATTTATTTGAATTGGTGTTTTACAAAGGACTAACAACATCATGTTAGGGGTCCTTCTTTATCTAATAAAATTAAGGCAAATATTTTATAATGTAGTTAAGGTTATGTAAAATGTATATACAAATATAATATTTAGATCCCACCCTAAAACCATTCTTCTAAAGCTAATTGGAGTTCAACTTTTTTTCAAGGAAGTGGCACTCGTCTCATTTGCAAACACATTTTTCAATTGTCAACGATCCTAATTTAAACATTGATCTGCATCACTTTAGAAGGAACCATATAAATTGTAATAATGCTACTTTATCCTTGGTCAAGAATTTTATAAAATTCTTGTCTTTTTTATTTTTAATAATGTACTTCAATGATAGAATGTGGCCAGAATCTTGCAATAGGTAAATTTTGGGACATATTTGTAACTAAAGAAAGGAATAAAAAGGTAAATCAATACTCAAAAACCTCAATGCCAAGTCCTCTGTGGTAGTCCATGGTCAAAGTCTCAGCAGTACGCTTTCCCTCATCATAACAGCTCCGAACACCTGGCCCGAGCCCAACCCCAAACCCGACAAAAACATGGGTCAGATTCTACTTTCTACATGCATAATTGAAATACCAAAAATACCCTCCTGATGTCAGACAAGTTCAGTTGCCGAGTTGTAGAGAGTGAGTTGACTCACCAATGGGGTTGACATTGCCCCAGTAGGTCTCGACCTGGGGGTGTTGGAGAGGATCACCGTACACCTCGCTGGTGCTGGTCAGCAAGAACCGCGCACCAACCCTCTTTGCTAGTCCTAGCATGTTCATTGTCCCCACCACATTTGTCTTGTAAACCCCATCAATACCAACTTCATAAAATC
The DNA here is from genome assembly GCA_030407325.1 of Camellia japonica. Lineage (NCBI taxonomy): Eukaryota > Viridiplantae > Streptophyta > Magnoliopsida > Ericales > Theaceae > Camellia > Camellia japonica. Next base: position 6,127,354 of record JAPPVO010000036.1, read on the forward strand.
AAGGACCCTCAAAGTCTCAACTCAACATCATATGGTTATTTGCATTTAAATATATATATATATATATTTTTAAATTTCTTGTTTTTAATTATATTTGTTCTTAGTTTGCATGAAATTACATTAAATAAGTTTAGAATTTTGCATTTATATACATATATGCATAGAATATTGGGAAATATTGGTGTAATAATATTAAACTTTAACTTCTGCAGAAACACAAGAAACAGAATTTAAAAAAACAAAATGCATACCCAAGCTCAATTTTCATACTTTCACAATTCTAAGGTTTCATTTGGCATGTTAATAAGTAAATTTACTATAGTTAAAAAAAAGTTCATTTGGGTTGGTTTGGGATATTCTAAAAAGTGCACTTTTTGATTTATTGACTTATGTGGGTTGGGTTTGGGTTGGGTTTGATGTGATGTGTTAGAGAGGTGATGTGATTTAAATAAGATGATGTGACTTAAATAGGATAGTGACTTTTTGACTTTTTGTACTATTTGGTTTATGCCAAACCAACCGTTTGAAATACTCTAACAAATCTAAAAAATTATGAATATGATAAACTAATTAAATTTTTTTAACATTAACTTTTTATTAATTTATTTTTAATTAATAAATTAACTTTTTAACAAATTCTCAAAACGCCTAATCACTAACCAAAATTCAACACTTTTATAAGCTTATTATAAGAGAGGTCATGTCAAATTTTGAGCTATTTTGAGAATATGGTTAAAATTCAACTTTTTAACTTTTAATCTGTTTTGTTCGCATCATTTCTATATTTTTTTATATATATTTTTTAAAAATTAAAAAATTAACTTTGACCAATTTCTCAAAACCACCTTTATTATTCACTGGGGTAGGCACTGCTAAATTTGTACGGGGGCGGGCCTATGGACTTTTTAATTTGGAGGACATTCCCATGTGGAGGACAGATGTTTTTGAACCTTACAAATAGAAATTACTTGACACTACTTTCTCTTCTTTTTCTTTTTTTAAAGAATTTTTATTTAAATTTTTGATATTAAAATTTTATAAAATAAAAGATATATATATTTTTATAGTAGTTAGAATCTCTCATATATTCATAGAAAAAATTCAACTCAAAAATATTTTAGCCTCAAAGAAATTTTAGCCCCAACATAGAGAAATTTCTCTGATTTTACAGAGAAATTTAAAATTTCTCTAGTATAAATATAGAGAAATTTCATTAAGAGACTTCAACTAATAAAAAAAATATCTTTGATCTCTCTTACTACACAAGTTTAAAAGAGATGTTTCATTAATTTTTTCTTTTTTCCCCCTTATTCATCAGAAAATTATCAAGTAAAATATCAAAACAATAGCATCATCTAATATAAAAATAAAAAAGTCCAAAAACATTTACTAGTATCATTTTATTTTGAATTAATTATATTTAGGCCTCGTTTGGGAACAGACTATTTTAGTAATTTTTTGATTTGTTATATGAAAAGATGGCAGAAAAATAGAGAGAGTGATGCGATAACTTATAGTAACTTTTTGACTAAAATGTATAATTGACAAACGAGACCTTAAAATCTCATTTTATTCTTTTACTTTCAAATAGTTCTTTGAACTCAAATTGTAAATCAACCATTAATAAAGTTGACAAAAATTAAAAGAGAGGCCAAAGTAAGATTTTGGCAAAAATAACTTTTAATAAATGTGTAAACATGCTAATGAGAAGAGAAAATGTATGAAATGATCAATCACAACTTATTAACACTAGATGGACAAAGGAGTGACATTACAATGTGATTTAAAGTGTAAAAAGTTGATTATTAGAGTTAAAAAAAGTGGACGAACCAAAATAAAAATTTATTAGTGACTTATTTTGAGAATTGATTTTTTTACGAAAATAGGTATAAAAAGATAGAGTGAATAATTGATTTTTTTTAGTGACCGTTAACTAAAATATATTTCCCAAAAGAGGCCTTATCTTTCTATCATTCCAAAAAAACATGTTTTTAAAAAATATTTTGATCTACCCAAGAACAGCTATTTAAAATCCCAAATATCGTTGAACAAAAATAGAAAGAAGTGAAATGAGAGAGAAGAAAGGAAAAAGGATTAATGGTCTTAACAGGGTTGAACTTGTAGTGAACAGGCGAGGCAGGGCAAGCCAGGTGGTAGATCTGGTCCACCTCCAACAGGATGGGTTCGACCACATCGTGCCTTATGAGCTCGAACCTTGGGTTCCCTAGGTGGTGCATCACGTTCTCTTTCCGACCCGTAAAAAAATTATCAACTACGATCACGCTATCCCCCCTCTCCATCAGACGGTCGACGAGGTGGCTCCCCACAAACCCGGCCCCACCCGTCACCACTATCCTCAAACTCTTCTTCTTCAACCCCAATGGTATCTTTCCACCTGAAAATTCATTATTCCATATCCAAAATAATTCATGGTTGCTTTTCCAAGATGCCCCACAATAATCAAGAACCAAAAAAAAATAAAATAAAATAAAATTCATAATATTTATTAATTGATAGTTTTATATTGTTTTTTAAAATAATAATACAGAATTGATGGAACTCAATAACGGTTAAATTGATACATCACGTAAATTATTATAATAACACAAATTAATTTCTACACAAACCGACAGGCATATTACTATTGTAGAGTTATTAGTAACAATGGAATACATGTCAATAATTTTTCAAAAATTATTTGCCAAAAAAATTAGTAATTACTCTTCTGTTTCAAAATATTAGTTATTTTAGAGAATTTAATTTTTTATAGTACTATTATTACTCTTCAAAAATATTAACCCTTCAAAAGTACTCTTCTGTGGTATAATTATCACACTTTAAAAATATTAATATTAGTTTGTGTTTAGTTGGAGGATTTAAAAAATAAAAGAAAAAATGTGTATGAACCTAGATGAAATGTAAGTATCACATTTTACCTACTTTTTTTATTTTTCTTCCCAAATTTTCCAACTAAATACAACGTTAATGAATTTAAAAGAACAGTAAAATAGGAAATTCATATTATTTTAATCATTGATTATAAAAAAGTGACTAATATTTTAGAATAATGAAAAATAGAAAGAGACTAATATTTTGAGACGGGAGTTGTATAATTTTTCAAGAATAAAGTAATATAGCTCAAACGAAAGTATACATTTATGGTAAAAAAAATGATGGAACTGATTTCTAATCTATTATTTTATATCTTCCAAAATCCGACTTTTAGGTTAATTTAGATCGAAATTCTGTATGATATAAAAAATGTGGATTTACAATATGAATGACGATTGTTTAACAAACGAAAATATAACTAAACTAACTTTTCAATTACTTAAAATAATTTTTAAAAAATTTAAGAGATTAATTTGACAATAATAATTCCTGAAATTTTTGTCACCTGCGTTGACACGTCCCAACTCGCTGTGTATTTCGTAGGCGACCCGGCGAGGCAGGTGAGTGGACTCGTCTGGCGAAACGAGTCAGCGATCTGCACACATGCGGTGGCGAAGCAGGCCAAGCGGTGGCGCTGAAGAAGATGGCGGCAGCGGCGAATCCGATCAAAGCGAAGACGAGCCGCTGGTCTCGGAAATATAGCCAATGCGGTTGGTTTCGGAGACCGAATTTCGACGTTTTGCTTCGTCGCCTTCACGGATCAACTCAGTCTCCATTTTCATTCCTTCGTCGATTCGAGAATTCATATATACACACACATATACACGCACATTATATATAGATATAGAGAGAGAGAGAGAGATGAGGAGAGAGGAGGAGAGAGAGGAGAGGAGAGAGAGAGAGAGAGGGAAGAGTTGGGAGGTGCAGAGTAAGAGGCTTTTGCATGAATTTTCGCCGCGATATCGCTCTCCGGCGCCGTGACTGGTGATTTGTTTATTATGCTATTATCATCGTCGTTGTCCTCATCGTTTTAAAGCCATTTCGCTCTCTCTTGAATACCATCAAAGTTGGTTTTAATTACGAAAACATGTCATTTTCTTCTTAATAATTTTAATACATAAGGACTCTTGAAGGTTAATTAGCAGTCACTTTTTAACTTTTAACTCATTTTGAATCATATTATTTCTCATATTTTTTACATATTTTTTCAAAAAAAAATTAAAAAAAAATCAAAATGTGAACTTTTTGTTTTTGAGAAGTGGGTAAAATGTGTAACAAAAATGGAGAAATTAAAAGTTCAGAAAATAGCTTTTATCCGCTTGTCAAAAGAGGCCATAATCGGATCACAAGACACAAATTTCCCCACATGATGTGAACATTTAATCCCAACTTAGTGTTAGATGTACAACATTTTAAGTCTCCTATTCTTTAATATAAAAAAAAAAAAAAATGTGTAAATCCGCATCATGTGAAAATTTTTATGTTTAATTGTTCAAATTTCGTACTTGTAGAATAATTATTTATTTCTTAGTAATGTTATGGAAAAATATTAAGACTTACAATTTATGTTTCAAAATTTTATTTACAATAATCTAACAAGTTGTATATCAACTTTTAATTTGTCACTTGTTCCAAAAAAAAAAAAAAAAATTTAGATATTAAGTCCAACCAAATGAATTATGAAATTTAAATTATGAATTTCAAGCATTTCTTGAATATTAAAAAAAACAAGAAACTTTAATATGTAAGATTTATTCAAGAAGTGAGCTTTTCTAAGAGTTGAATCTTAATAACACAAAATCATTCAAGACATGTTTTTTCTAAGTATATTCAAGTATAAAATATATGTGTAAGAACAATCTTCACTGTATTTAAAGATTTTAATTCTATTGTGTACAAATAACAATTAGAATTTAAAGAAATAAAGAAAATGAGAGAATTTGTTTGATTACAAAAATCAAACTCGAAATAAATAAATAAATAAATAACAGATTTTATTTTGTTACAAAAAATAAAATTAAAATCTGATAATAAACAAATAAACAGAATTAAAATTAAACAACTTACTTGGTTAATTTCTTTGAATAATTTTTCTGATCAAGTCCAGTGTTTGACACTGTGTCCTTAAGACAGATTCGTCACTCTCCACGGTGCTTTCAGAATTTGGACGTCTATCTCCCAGGATGAAATGATCTTTCAACGAATAAATGCAGCACTACAATTTATTCGTTCGTCGAACACACACAAGTGTTTACACTCTTTCTTTCAGAAATAAAATGCAAGCAGATGAAGAATAGAATTAGCAGAGGTGAAATACGAAATTTCTGAATGAATTACATCAAATGAGGGTGGTCCTATTTATAGATGTGAAGGTGACTCTTGGTTTTGAATTGAACAGGTATGATACCTGTTGGTTTTGAATTTGAATCTGTTTATAATTCAAACAGATAGCAAAAAACGGGAAGGGCCCTGTTTGGGTGTGCGTTAATACCAAACTAGTTTATTTCGGGAAGGGCCCTGTTTGGATGAGCATTAAATCCAAACCAATTTAATTCTGTTTGAAAACGGGAAGGGCCCTGTTTGGATGAACAAAAAATCCAAACCAGTTTATTTTTTGCCCAAAAAGATTAGTATTGGGCCAAACAAGCCCAACCCAACCTCACACCCGCGCCCAAGCCCAGCCCGCCCGACCGGACGGACGGCGGCGGCGCCGCGCGCGTGTGTGGTGATTTTTTTGTCCAATGGGTCTAGCCCATTTTGCCCATAACCTCTCCCTCTAAAACACTTGGGTACCCTTGGGGCATACCCCAAGTATCAAACCCATGCCTTATAAACCTTTCAAAACCTCCCACAAATCAATGTGGGACAAGCCTTATTCAAACTTTAAGGAATTTCCACCAAAACTCCATTTCCATGGAGCATACTTTGGCTTCAATTTCCCATTCACTCGGTAATGGTTTTGAGCAACCAAATATACCACGTGAATCACAACGCGGCATAGAACGCGTTACCACTTTGACCCGTGTAAATCGATGCACGGGGCCCACCTAAAAATTAGACCAAACTTAGGAAAAAATTCTGGTTTTACCCAGAATTTTATAACCATTTCCAACAATCCCCACATGAATGGAATTTGATGACAACGGAAATGCAAAATATGCAGACTTAACGAAAGAGTATAAGTCGAAAATATCTTGCATCAGGATAGGTAGTTTTCGGCCTTGAACCTTCCCTAGTGATAACCTATCGGACTTACTGGCTAACCAATAGACGCGATGCCTTGAATTGTTCAGCCGTTTGTGTAAGCCAAGACAATAGATTTCACACAAAATATCTTCTAACACATCGTGGTTCTCACTGTTGTGTTCATTTTGGCCTTGAACGCTCCTGGTTTTCATGAGTGTTTCTAGAGAATGTAGCCTCTTTCATTCTCATAGAACCGGCCCAGTTCAACACTCATATAGGTGATTCTTATTGTGAGTATCTCCTCATACTCGTCTTGATTTTATGCCTTAATCAAGATATAAGTAATCATTAAAAGCAAAGCTTATCCTTATACCCCTGCAGACAACATATGTTGCAGATATCACTCTCACCATAGGAATGGGTAGGGTTTTTTAATCCCTTGGTGATTTCTGGCGAGCCATACATAACTTAGTTGTCCCTTTGAACTTAGTTATTGGATCTCCAGTCATTTAAGTAGGGTTACCATTATGACGACTCTTATGTAATAGGCTTTAATCCCATCCCCTTTGATGAACTATACACTAGCTCTTTTGTCAAACCTTTTGTTAACAGATCCGCAATATTCTCTTTAGATTTTATATAATCTATTGAGATTATTCCATTTGACAACAACTGCCTAACGGTATTATGTCGACGACGAATATGTCGTGACTTACCGTTATACATGTGATTCTGTGCCCTGCCTATTGCAGATTGACTATCACAATGAATGCAAATAGCTGGCACAGGTTTTGGCCACATTGGAATGTCTTCTAAGAAGTGACGAAGCCATTCTGCTTCTTCACCTGCTTTGTCTAAAGCAATGAACTCGGATTCCATTGTGGATCGTGCGATGCAAGTTTGTTTCGTGGACTTCCAAGAAACAGCAGCGCCTCCTAGAGTAAAGACATATCCACTAGTGGATTTTGAATCTTTAGTATCCGATATCCAATTTGCATCACAATAACCTTCAAGTACTGCTGGATATCGAGTAAAGTTCAAACCATGATCACGGGTGAATCTTAGATATCTAAGAACCCGAATGATCGCTTTCCAATGGTCTTCTCCGGGGTTACTAGTGTACCTACTCAATTTACTGATAGCATAAGCTATATCAGGACGAGTACAATTCATTAGGTACATTAGGCTTCCAATGATTTGGGAGTATTTTAACTGAGACACTGCATCACCTTTATTTTTCGATAAATAAAGACTGATGTCTACAGGTGTTCTTGCTAAATTCAAATCATCCTTGATAAATTTATCAAGAATTTTCTCAATATAATGAGATTGAGATAATGCATATCCGTCAGATGTTTTAGTAATTTTCATTCCTAATATAACATCTGCGACCCCCATATCTTTCATATCAAATCTTTTGTTAAGCATTTGCTTAGTTGATTTGATCATGTTTTGACTGCTTCCAATGATAAGCATGTCATCCACATAAAGACAAACTATGACATATCCTTGGTCAGTGTTTTTAACATAGACGCATTTGTCACATTCGTTTATCTTAAACCCATTAGTAAGCATTGCATGATCAAATTTTTCATGCCATTGCTTAGGTGCTTGTTTTAATCCATAAAGGGATTTTACAAGTCGACAAACTTTCTTTTCTTGCCCTGATACTACAAACCCTTCGGGTTGCTCCATATAGATCTCTTCATTTAGATCACCGTTTAAGAAAGCTGTTTTAACATCCATTTGATGTATTTCTAAATTAAACAACGCTGCTATAGCAATAAGCATGCGAATGGATGTTATTCTTGTCACAGGGGAATATGTGTCAAAATAGTCCAGACCTTCCTTTTGTCTGTAACCTTTAACTACAAGTCTTGCTTTATACTTGTCAATTGAACCATCTGCTTTCATTTTTCTCTTGAATATCCATTTATATCCAAGAGGTTTAGAACCTGGTGGAAGATCCACCAATTCCCAAGTATGATTTTGCATAATGGATTCAATTTCATTATTAACAGCCTCTTTCCACAAAGGTGCTTCAGGACCTGTCATTGCTGCCTTAAAGCTTTGAGGTTCATTTTCTAACAAGTATGTCAGAAAATCTGGACCAAAGGATTTTGATGTTCTCGCTCTCTTACTTCTTCTTGGTTCATCATCAGTTAAATCCTGTTGGTTGAGACCATTACTAGTCTCTTGTGTTTGATTGTCATTAGTCTCTTGACTTTGTGTACAATCATAAGTTCTTTTCTGTGAACTTAATTCCTGTCCTTTCTTGTGAGGAAAGACATGCTCAAAAAACACAGCATTCCTTGACTCTATAATAGTGTTCACATTTATATCAGGTATTTCTGATTTATAAGTCAGAAACCGATATGCACTACTATTCTGAGCATAACCAATAAACACACAATCTACTGTTTTTGGTCCAATCTTAGTCTTTTTAGGAACAGGAACTTCCACTTTTGCCAAACACCCCCACACTTTTAAGTATTTGTAGGAAGGTGGTCGACCTTTCCATAATTCATAAGGAATGCTTTTGGTTTTCTTGTGGGGTATTCTATTAAGAACATAATTTGCAGACAATATTGCTTCCCCCCACAAGTTCTGTGGTAAGCCTGAACTTAGTAACATGGCATTCATCATTTCTTTTAGAGTTCTATTCTTCCTTTCAGCAATTCCATTTTGCTGTGGAGAATAAGGGGCTGTAGTTTGGTGAATAATGCCATGTTGTGCACAAAATTCATTTAATGGTGCATCATATTCACCACCCCTATCACTTCTAACCATTTTGATGGTTTTACCAAGTTGATTTTCAACTTCTGTTTTGTAGAGTTTAAACATTTCTAAGGCTTCATCTTTACTTCTAAGTAAATAAACATAACAATATCTTGTGCAATCATCGATAAATGTTATGAAATACTTTTTGCCTCCTCTAGTTTGAATAAATTTTAGATCACATACATCAGTATGAATTAATTCTAGAGGTTCAGTTTTTCTTTCAACGATTTAAATGGAGCCTTAGTTAGTTTTGCTTCTACACAAACTTCACATTTATGATTAGGATTAATTTCAAACTTTGGTATATAATCCAAACCAATTAATCTACGCAAAGCATCATAATTACATGACCTAATCTACCATGCCATAAATTCGACTCAAGAATATAAGCAAAAGATGTGTTATTCTCATTCATAGCAACTTTTGGTACAACTGTCATTACATTTAGTTTAAAGAGACTATCACTCATGTATCCCTTACCAACATACATACCACTCTTTGTTAATACAAACTTATCAGACTCAAAAACAAGCCTAAAACCATTTTTACTTAACAAAGAACCAGAAACTAAATTCTTCCGGATGTCAGGTACATGCAGTACGTTGTTGAGGGTCAGTTCTTTCCCTGATGTCATCTTCAAGATCACTTTCCCTTGTCCAGCCACAGTAGAAGTAGAAGAATTTCCCATGAAAAGTTGTTCACCATTTGCAGCCTCTTTGTAGGTAGTGAACATCTTCTTGTCCGCACATATGTGACGAGTTGCTCCAGTGTCAACCCACCACTCTTTGGGATTTCCAACCAAGTTAGCCTCAGACACCACAGCAGAGAGGTTGATGTCATTCACTCCGTCAGAGATGTAATGTTACATTGGCCTGATTGGTGGTCTTCTTACTTGTACTTCCATGATCCTTCTTAGGGGCGGCAGTCAGAAGCTCGATGTCCAGTTTGCCACAGTTATAGCATTTTCCTTTGAACTTCTTGTTGCCATTGTTGTTGCCTTGTTTAGGACCATCTCCAGTAAACTTCCTCTTTTTGTTATGTGGTTTTTGAACTTGTTCAACCACATTAGCCTTGGACTCAATGGGATTTTTCCCATTCTCTTTTCAGCCTTTCGGTTATCTTCCTCAATTCTTAATCTTACAATTAACTCATCCATGGTCATCTCTTTGCGTTTATGTTTTAAATAATTTTTGAAATCTTTCCAGGCCGGTGGTAACTTTTCCACCAAAGCAGCGACTTGGAAAGATTCGCTAAGAGTCATACCTTCTGAATGAATATCATGCAAAATTATCTGAAAACTTTGAACTTGAGATATTACCGTTTGGGAGTCGACCATTACAAAATCCAGAAATTTACCGACAACAAATTTCTTTGTGCCGGCATCCTCTGTCTTGTATTTCTTCTCCAAAGAATCCCACAATTCTTTTGCTGACTTCAGAGGACTGTATACATTATACAGCATGTTGTCAAGGCCATTGAGGATGTAGTTTCTGCACAGGAAATCTGAATGTTTCCAAGCATCTACAGCGGCAACAACTTGCCGATCACTTTCACCCTCTTTAAGTGCTGGAGCCTCTTCATGGAGAAACCGGGCCAAATTAAGAGTTGTAAGATAGAACAGCATTTTGCTGCCATCTCTTAAACTCGGTACCATTAAATTTTTCCGGTTTTTCTCCATGATTGATTGGTACATGAACATGGTTCTGAATAGGGACTGATGTTGGTGTAACAACAGGAGTACCACTGCCAGATGCAGTTTCAGTTGTAGTAGCCATAATCTCTGATTACAAAAATCAGAAAAAATTAAAACACAAATTAATTTTCTAGTTACTAAAACCAGAAAATAAATTATAACACAAAATAATTTTATTTTCCTTGTTACTAAAACAGGAAAAATAAAATACCAAAATAATTTTCTGTAATACCAAATAATATTCTGAAATTGTTAATGACACCAGTATCGTACTACTAGTTGTCAAAGAAAAGAGACAGTATATTACTACTATCTGTCAAATAGCATAAATCACTATTTGTTTTTCCAACCAGAATATTATTTTGAAAAACAGAAAATTAAATACAATGAAGATACCAAAAAGGAATCTGTCTTAAGATTGTTAGGAATCTTCACTGTATTTAAAAGATTTTAATTCTATTGTGTACAAAACAACAATTAGAATTAAAGAAATAAAGAAAAGGAGAGAAATTTTGATTACAAAAATCAAACTCGAAATAATAAAATAAATAAATAAATAACAGATTTTATTTTGTTACAAAAACAAAATTAAAATCTGATTAAATAAACAAATAAAAACAGAATAAAATTAAACAACTTACTTGGTTAATTTCTTTGAATAATTTTCTGATCAAGTCCAGTGTTTAACACTGTGTCCTTAAGACAGATTCGTCCTCTCCACGGTGCTTTCAGAATTTGGACGTCTATCTCCCAGGATGAAATGATCTTCAACAAAAATGCAGCACTACAATTGTTGCCTTCGAACACACTAAGTGTTTACACTCTTTCTTTCAGAAATAAAATGCAGCAAGATGAAGAATAGAATTAGCAGAGGTGAAATACGAAATTTCTGAATGAATTACATCAAATGAGGGTGGTCCTATTTATAGATGTGAAGGTGACTCTTGGTTTTGAATTGAACAGGTATGAACCTGTTGGTTTTGAATTTGAATCTGTTTATAATTCAAACAGATAGCAAAAAACGGGAAGGGCCCTGTTTGGGTGTGCGTTAATACCAAACTAGTTTATTCGGGAAGGGCCCTGTTTGGATGAGCATTAAATCCAAACCAATTTAATTCTGTTTGAAAACGGGAAGGGCCCTGTTTGGATGAACAAAAAATCCAAACCAGTTTATTTTTGGCCCAAAATGATTAGTATTGGGCCGAACAAGCCCAACCCAACCTCACACCCGCGCCCAAGCCCAGCCCGCCCGACTGGACGGCGGCGGCGCCGCGCGCGTGTGGTGATTTTTTGGTCCAATGGGTCTAGCCCATTTTGCCCATAACCTCTTCCTCTAAAACACTTGGGTACCCCTTGGGGCACACCCCAAGTATCAAACCCATGCCTTATAAACCCTTTCAAAACCTCCCACCAAATCAATGTGGGACAAGCCTTATTCAAACCTTTAAGGAATTTCCACCAAAACTCCATTTCCATGGAGCATACTTTGGCTTCAATTTCCCATTCACTCGGTAATGGTTTTGAGCAACCAAATATACCACGTGAATCACAACGCGGCATAGAACGCGTTATCACTTTGACCCGTGTAAATCGATGCACGGGGCCCACCTAAAAATTAGACCAAACTTAGAAAAAATTCTAATTTACCCAAAATTTTAAACATTTCCAACAATATGCACATATCTTTACTTGCAAAGATTCCAAACTTGTTTATTTTTTATTACTATTCCCAAGTTAAATGATCAGACCAAATAATAGAGAGAGCAAAGGTACGATCATAGCTTTCTTCTTACCACGTATGCGAACATTGTTTTTACCTTATAACAAGAAGAGGGAATATCTTATTTTAAAGGTAGAGTACATTGGGTAATCGAAATTTCTTAAAAATAATCAATATATTTGATTTCAATTTTCTAAATTCAATATTTTGAAAATTGGATTTTTTTATTTTTTTGATTTTAGTGAATATTTTTAAAATTTTAAGTAATTTTTTACTTTTTAGATACATCTTACTTAAATGTATCTAAATAGTAGAATATAAAAAATATACTGAATTTTTATATATTATTTTTTTTTGTATTTTTGGTATTTACTGAATTTTTTTTAAAAAAAAAATTACAAATATTTACTTTTTAAGTGTATTTATATTAGATGTGTCTAAAAAAAATTTTAAAAAAATACTTAAAATATTTTTAAAAATTCAGTGAAAACAAAAAAATAAAATTTTTTGAGAAGTGAATTCTGAAAACTAAAACCAAACAGAGTTAATAATTTTAGTACAATCATTTTCTTTTCTTTTTTCTGTTTGTACAATTAATTATGAGTGGAGATTTTTCATTTTTTATTTTACTGTGATAGACCAAATAGTTGGATAAAACCTTTGGCTGCATCCATCTTTATTCAATGATTGGAATAAGCATTTCGTTCTATTAATTAAGAAGTTGACACATCATTTAAAATAAAGATATAAGAATCAGAGATGAAGCCAACTCATTTGGGACCAAAATCCTCCTTAAGCTATGTTGTGTGTCCTGTAACAATAATATTTTTTAGCAAAGAGCAATGTCATATATATTAACAGTTGTGTTATTAGCATAAAAAAATTTCACAAAATAAAATACAAATGTAAAACTAATAGCCAGTCCCATATGTGAAAATGCTATACATAACAACTGGGTTATGAACGCAGATAATTTTCATAGAATAGAATGCAGATATGAAACTAATGGCAAATCCCTACACCAACTCTGTCTTACATTTCCGTCCCATTCTTTACATTTCTCATTCTACAAAAATATATCCACTTAAATTTACGCTATAAATAATCACATTTCCTACTCTAATTTTTCAATCTTAGACATAAGTTAATAAAACCCACATTAATAAATGCATGTGGGACTCACTCATACCTAAAATAGTGAGCAAATTTAATAAAAAATGAGAATATATATATAACTAGCATTTTCCTTCAGAAAAATTGGGTGAAACGACGTAATGTTTGCAACGCATCTAATTAGATATTTCCTAATCCATTTATTTCTAATTTCATGTTTAGATTAAATATTTTTTAAAAAAAATTGAGTTATTGCAATATTTTGATTAGGTGAGGGAGATAAGAGCATCCACAGTGGAGCTGCTAAGGATAATATTAGTGTCAGTTGTTAAATTTTAGCTACTGACGTTTGTTGTTTGGTGCTACAGTGACATGTGTGTTAATGGTGTGTGTTATTGTCAATTGTTAAGTTGTTTGTTATCTACAGCGAGCATTTTAGTTAGGGAAGGGGAGCCTTTTTTTGTGTTACCAGTTGACCGGCCGGTTGACCGGTCAATGGCAAATTTTTATTTATTTATTTATTTTTTTTTTTAATTTGTTGAGATTTTTTTTTAGACTTGAAATTTAATTTTGTGCTTGAAATTTTTGATTAAACTAAATTATTTATTTATTTTATTTATTATATACATATATATATATATATATATATTTAAAACACACCTTAACACACCCCTTAATACATCCATTGCACCACCACTCACTCTCTAAAATTAACAAACTCTTAACACATCTTAACAAACATTTTTGGACCCCACTTTTATTACTTTTTGTCATATAACACACACCTTAATACACTTTTTTAAGCCATCCCATTGTGGATGCCCTAAGAGAAAAGGGATAAAAAAAATCAGATGGTAAAAAATTTCGCGGCATTAGTAGCCTCACCCTAGGAATTTGTGTGTTAAATTTTAGCAATGAAAACATATATCATTGATTAGCCAAATTAATATGAATAGCACTAACCAACCAAAATTGTAGCCAAAATACCTAACATATAAAGCTCTACAAATGCATTTAATATTCCAAAATTATATAGTTTTAGATTCTACTCTAGGGTTGGGGTCCAAGTTCGTACATTTAGGTAAAATATTTAATAAAATAGTAATACTATACAACCATCTAATTTCCACAAATAGTTTGTTCCTCACCTCACCTCACAAATTATAAGAAGCCTAATTAAAGATAATGCTAAACATTCAATTCTCACAAATTTTTCTATAACCTTCTATCAACCTCTTTTCCATAAGAAAATTTTCCGTGCTTCCAAGGCAATGCCTCAACAATTCTCAGGAGCAAACGATCATTGTGAACCCCTATGTTTAAGGCGGATCCCATGTGGTCATGTGAAAGCATTGGCCCAAGTACAAACAATAATTTCTCTATGCCGTACTTCAATCCTGTGTTCATATGCAGGTGAGGGGGGATTTGAACAAGACTATTTTAATCTAACCAAAATAATAATAATAATAATTTCCATATACTATTGCAGCCATTCATCATATAGTACTTAGGCTCTATAGGCAAAAAATAAGAGCATATTCGGAAAATATACCTCATTTCAAAATCTAAATTTTCATTGATGAAGAATATATAATAATTGAATCTTCAAAAAGGGGGGAAAATAGTAGTTAGTAGAAGAATATATCAACCACCATAACCTGCCATGAAAAGAATTACAAAGTATATAATTAATTCAGATTTCGACTAGAACTTCGCATCATCATCCATTTCTTAACATAAAAAACCAGACATCATACCAAACTTCAAGGCTGGTTTTAATAATGTCTCCCTAAAAAGAACAGCAATTAGGTCAATGACTACATGGAAGTGCTCAAAATGTATTGTCTTAGAAGCAAAGGTGTTGTGTGTCCAAACGATTGACACATGTACCATCGGCCCTAACCAAAGTTTCAATTCCATGGAATGAAAGACCCTGCCAATAAGCATGCAAACATGTCGCTTGCTACACAAAAAATACTCCTATTCGAGGAAGTTTGGTCATAGATAACCTCATTAATACAACCCACATTCGATACAAAACTACAAGTTACTTCTGTTTTAAGTTTCTAAGGAAAGCACTAAAAGCCACCACAACTTTCAACAAACTATTTAACGTTAAATTTCACATGCCACCTTATATGGCCTACTAGTAGACACTCCCTGTTACATCTTTGACAATCCGTTCTTAATTTCTACTTTTTCAAACCTTTAATTAATCCTCACACAATTGCTATGACATGTTATTAAAGCTTTTTTTTATGAAGCCCATTTGAAAAAGGAAAAAGAAAATACAGTGAAAGAATGTTTGGAGAGACTGACTATTAAAACCTCCGGATATCTTTAGGCGGCTTGAAGTGGAGAGGATGAGTTTCAGGGGTGGCATTTTCATCCTCTTTCCACATCTTTATGGTCTTGTCCGCTTCACAAGTGACTAACCTTGAACCAGTAACATCATATGAGAGAGCATAGATACCAGCTTCACTATCCAACGACCTGAAACAAAGCACATTAATGTTCACCCTTTCCCTTCCGATAAAGAAATATGACCGGGACATCATGGAATCTAAGGGGCATAAGATACATACCAGGCTGTACAATTGTTTGGGATTGCTGGAAATTATGACCACAGTCCCAGAACCATAAACTTCCGTTGTCACCTTTAAAAAGAAGAACAAATTTAATAAGAAAGAAGGGCAATTTGCAAATCACTGTAAGAATGAGAAAGTAACTGCAATTTCATGAAAATCTTTTGAGTCGAGTCTTTACTATGTTCGGTGCAAGTGTTACTTGCAAGTTACACAGGACTTAAACAAAAATATTCATTTAAAATCACAAGTATTTTGCCCAACCATTTTTTTTCAATTCCCCCATGAAAGAAAGAGAGATTTCGATAATACGTTTTGTAAAGAATATATGCACCCCTCATCATTAACTTGAATTGAATCAAAATTATGTGAAACATATTAGATTCTCACCTCCTGTAGCCATTACACCGTCTTCATTGACTGCCATTGCATTGATGATGGTTTTCTGCTGAGAACTGCATGAACAAAGACCACCAATACCAATGTCAGATATTTGAGTATTGAAATTAATGGATATGATAAATTAAAGTTCAGAGAGAGAGAGAAGCACCAATAATCAATGTTTAAACTTCCTATTGAAATTGAGGTGTATGGGATGATTGGTATAGGTGGCCAAAAGATCATTCAATGGGGTGAAAGGAGCTTTATTAGCTGGAAGAATAGATTTTTGAATCTCTTCATAGAGTTGGAGCAATTTCCCCATTTCCAAAATATTGCCAAAATATAATATGAAGAGAATAAAAACGACAGAAAGAAAGAAGGGGGAAAAAAAAAAAGATAATAATGCCAAAATATTCATGGGGAAGAACAAACTGTACATCTTGCAGTAGCATTCGAATGATGTATATGTATAAATTTTTTAAAAATAAAAGATACTCACAGCATGTTGTGCATAAATTCTCCTTTTGGAAGGTTGAATTTTTTTTGTTGTCAGCTGATGCAGATGCAAAACAATTCCTGGAGCATAAAAGCAAGAAATTAAGTTTAAGTTCAAAGCAGAAAACATAATTATTGAAGCATTTTACATCAACCATAGCTGGAGGGCCTCACAAAGGAACAAATTATATTTATAGATACATACTCTTTTGGGTGTAAAGCCATTGCTCGCACAGATTTCTTATGGTGTGTAAGGGTTGTCATCGTTTTACCTGCCAAACAAAAATCAATTGCTATCATTAGAAACTTAAACGAGAAAAGAAACACAAACAAAAAGCACAAAAATCAAAAACCAAAATATTGATTACCAAATCTAAGATCCCAGAACTTTATCGTTGTATCATGAGAACCAGTTACAACTTGTGGATCCTGGAACAAACATTTCACAATGAGGTTTGATCACAAGAAAAGGACTTCCTTGCCATAAATAGATGTTATAATGCACAAACTACACAGCATAACCTTTTTCTACTTTGTCATACCAGAGAGCTCAAATCCTTGTTGGAGACCAAGCCTCTCTCTCTATGCTTTCAACATTGAGAGGAAAGGGCCCAGTCTCTCTCCACTTTCATGTTGATCACCAACAGATGCATATTTTTGTGTTGTGTCCTTTCACATAAATTATCAAATCACCCTACGCTTCTGGCATCTCTGACATGACTAAAAAGTATAATATATCTAATAGATAAAGAAAATATTCTAATGTTGAAGCCACTCAGAAATTTTATACAGCTTCTCTCCCATAAGATTCTGTCACAATTTTATTTAGTCTAGAGGTACAAAATACTTTCTAAGCAGCACATGCAATTTTATTTCAGAAGGAACTAATATGTTTAGAATAGCTCAACATAGGTGCTAACAGTTGTCAACCTATAGAATGGAGTCCTCATAATTCCAACAAGGCACAGCATCTAAAAATACTTCTAAATTTTTTATGATTTCACCTTCTTAGCTCATACGCAATTATCTTCAAGTTAACTCTCTTTTCACAACAACCACCACCATTCCAAAAGTTTATTTACCCATAAGTGGCAAGCGTCATTTTACCAAACTATTAATGCTTCCCCTCTAATCACCGCAATAAAGAATAACTATATATACAATCCTCAGCCCAAATCACTAGAATCCCACTTTCAAGATATGATTTGTGGTCATGGACAGACAAATGTCACAGATACAAGGCACCATACTTGTCAAGTCCATATTGTCTCAAAATGGTAGCAGGCTGACAGCAATAAACATATGCTTACGTATGAATTTGCAATGACAACCATATGCATTTAACTTTGTTTAACTTTAAGTTTTCATCTGGAAAAAACCTAAAGTAAACAATCACAATCAAGAAAACAGTACTGAAACCTTTTGTAAACATCGGACAGGTATTGATGTGTTTGACAAACTAATCATTGCCATGAAATTGTCCTAATATATCTTATGAAAGCTTCGATAAGAAGACTAGTAAAAACTGTTAAAAACTATTATATGGTCTAAATTTAATCAAAATAACTCTGCACACTGCAAAAATAATATCAAAAGAAACAAGGAAAAAAACAAAGCCAAAAAAAAAAAAAACTGTGCCTATGTTAATTTAAACCATCATTTCTCTCCACCACAGAAAAGGTCTTGCCTACCGTAGGTCGAGTAAAAACTGAGCAAACGGTGTTCTCATGCCCAGACAGTGCATGAATTTGCATCTTGCTACGGATATCCCAGACCTGCAAGCATGATGTATCATCCAAGTAAGAGAATAATCTTTCTAGATTAAATTCAAATTTTATATGCACTTCAAGGAGAGCTTGAAATACTACAGAAGTAACATTGTGTGCTGTGACTTATATGTGGTAATGAATCATACCCGGCAGACAGAGTCACGACCCCCAGTGAGCAGAATGTCAATAGTCGGATGAACAGCCAAGCAATAAACTCCACTTAGATGACCATGATAAGAACGGATAACCTGAAAAAACAATTTTAAGTTTAAGCATTGTTATTACAAACATACCTATAAATATGTGTATACATTATACAAAGTTCTAATCCAGCACTGCCAACCTTGTTCTGCTCAAGGTCCCAGCATTTAACTTGTTTGTCATCACCAGCAGAGAACATATATGTGTGTTTATTGCTGACGGCAAGCCCTGCAAAGAAAAAGATATAATTAAACCATTCAAAATACCTGATTTACATAGTTATTATCCAAAGCATAGTTAGCCAGTAGGAATGGCACACGCCACCACAGATAAGGAACAAACCTCGTACTTGTTCAATGTGCCCGGTAAGTGTGAGCTTAAGCCTTCCACTTCCTACATCCATATCTTGTCATCACAACAAAGGTGAGCAAATAAAAATCCTTAGAAGCTGATCTATGATAATATCAGTCCATCGAAGAGAAAGATAAATGGTTTTAAGAGAAGTATTCAGTCAATGAAAGAAAATATCAATATGTACATTAATCTATTATTAACTGATTGAGGTCGATATACACTAAATAAAGAAATTTCAAAATGATTTTTCGTCTACCAACATCAGTATTTAAATGGGAGGGAATATTTCCCCAACCAAAATGCCTGTAATTTACATCTCCTTTTCACACATAGGTTGAATCCCATATATGTGAAAGAGGGTTGTAGACCAGCCATTTTGCCACAGTAATGACAGTCTCCTAAATAAAAAAAATGTTGAAGGATATTTACCATTCCACAATGTGTATTAATAAAGTCGTTAAGGATAATACTTTTCATGGTAGGGTAAATACACTCGTAGAGCTCATATGACATGGGCAACACATTTTAAACATTTAAATTTTGTTTTCCTAACTATTAGCTTCCCTCACTTTTTCACTAGTATCATTAGCCAGCATATAATATTGTACATTTTCATATCTGATTTCCATTTTCATTCCCTAATACAGCAACTTGAGATTAGGCTAGTCAAGGCACCAATAAATATTGGTGTAAATTACTCCAGTCAAAGCATGTACACATTGTATTTGGTGTTTTGGCTATAACTTACATACATGATGGTTATATATCAAGATAGCAGCTTTGTATGTCATAAACAAAATTAACATCATACATTACAGACAATATATTTAATATATTCAACTCACTAGGAGAAAAACCTAGTGGTCACCTGCAGAAAGGAAATTCAAAAGAAAAGGTACCTTAATCGTGCGATCTGCAGAGCCGGTACAGAACCATGTATTACTTGGATCAAATGCAATAGATCTCACCCATCCCAAATGGCCACTAATCACCTACATAAGTTAATATTTTAGAATGTCATAGAACATATGGTATAGATAAGCAAGATTACATACAGAAACTAAGATAAGAGCAAACAAAATATAAGAACCATATGAATTATGACTAGCAAATAAAGTTCATAGAAACTTTTTTTGGGTATATGCATTACCATTTTCTACATCTCAATCGACATACTGATAGGACATGAAAATGATATAGTTGCAATGATGGCAATGAAATATCATTCATTTAGGTGATAGAAAAGCACATATGTTGTATTCATGATCTTATTAACTAGAGCAACAACAACCATCCAAATAAATATGAAATGGGAAGTTCTCAACCCAGTCTTGTATGCAAAACTAGAGGAAAAGATGCACTTCAACCGTGTCACAAAGTACATTCAGTACTAACTAAATAATACTGAACCCAAAAACTTCAGCAGAATATAAGGGGAAAAAAAGAGTATTACTTAATCTATACATATTAGCATCAAGCAGGTAAAATCTAACATTGGTTACTAGCAGCAGCATCGAAGATAAAGTTTGTGATGCAGCTGAACCACATGGTCCTATAGCAATATAGCAATATAGCAGGAGTGCAAATTTCAGGAGTCCTATAGCAATATAGCAGGAGTGCAAATTTCAATATGAAGTTTATGACACAGCTAAACCACATTGGCATATTTTTTGTAATGAAATATGACAGAATTTCCATGGTTGCTAGCTGCTGGAGTGAAATATGATCATCAGTCAAAAGTAACCTTGATTCTCAACAAGTACAATACAATTCTGACATCAAAAAAGAAAAACTAATTCATATACTAGGTGATGAATAAAAACAGGAACTCAAAACTCCTCCCCAGCTCCCCCCACCCCACCCCACCCCACCCCAAGCCCTTACACCCTTTCCAAGAACAAGAATAGAAAATACTCCAAGAACAAGAATGGTGTTACCCTGTAGTTCTTCCATGGTGCATGCCATACAGGACGTGGCCATCTGCTTGGAATTCTTTCCATAATGGCTGAAGTTGAGAGGTTCCTGGAAGACGGTACAAAAAAGGTTGTTGCCAAGTGTGTCACATTTCCTGGAATTCAGATTCAAATGCAACCGCATAATAACTATTGACAGTGATCTAAGCTGCTTATTAAGTGCAACCACAGAGCCTTAAAAACTTCTGATGAACTTTAATTTCCTAATGGTGTCGCATTGATAAGACTCTAGAAAGAATGTCATTATCACAAATGCACGTTAAGTGCACTTCCAACAACCATTATGCTCTAGCATGTGAGAAGTGCATCTTGAATAATGCATACAAATGCCAAACTCAAATCTTTATACATAAATGGTTACATATATGCCAAATTTCCAAAAAAATAATATGAAATCAACCTGTCAAAAAGGTCATCACCCATCTCATATTATGAGACCGACCCAAGGGCAGATTAAATTCAATAAACCAAAACAACAAGAATATGGATATTTAAGAAAATAGGATTTAAAAGTTTAGTTTAATCAAACTCTTTTTTCTTTGGTTTTAATTTTCTAGATGGCCACTACACCTGGACCAAATTAAAAAGAGTTGATGAATGTTCAATCTGGTAGTTTTCTCAAGAGTAAGCTAAACACATGAAAATCACCACATCTCAAATACTCTAAAAAGCAGAAGAAACAGCACAGAAAGAAGGAAGACAATAACCTTTCAGATGAACCGCCAGCAGAAACAACAGCAGTGCTTTTCCCAGAAAAACCAACATCAAGTCTGTTGAAAAATGCATAAGCACCAAATCAGTTCCATAGAAAAGTTCAGTGTGGACACAATTATGGCTCAACTGTTAACTACCAGGCATATAAAACTTGAAAAAAGGGCAAGGGCTCCATATGCCTTGCCTTTGGGTTCCAATATTAAACAATCTCATTCCTACAGTCATGTTTCATGTACTCAAGTGTCATGCAGATTATTTCACAAATTTCCACTAGGTTATATAATTTAATATCGATGCTAGTTTATATAAAAGGTTAATTAAAGAATTGACCTCTAAGAGTAACCGAAATGGTGGCTAATAAATTTGATAACAAAGACATGAGTTATATCAGAAAATTTTGACAGGGGATATGTAATGACCCCAAACGCATGTCACAATTATCAGTAATTAACTATGTGCTAATATGAATTAATTGGAGAATATCTGTTTGCATTAGAAAAATATCTGTTGGAATTACAACTTCGGGACTGAAATTGACAACCATAATGGGTTCGGAAAACGAAATTGAACACGCCTATGTGATACCAGGAATTTTTAGAACCATTTGGGACGTTTAATTGAGAACTGAATTTCGTCTGATTCGCTAAGTTCTGTTTGGCTCAAGTTTTTGGCATAATTGTTTATATAACTAAAGTTATAGATAAGGATCCTTGGTTGACTCATTGACTCAATACAAGAGAAGAAAATATCTAAGAGAGAGAGAGAGAGTGAATTCGGGAGAAAGGAGGGTGAACAAAGGAGGAAGAAGAAGTTAGAAAGGGGGAAATAAGCTAAACTTCTCCAATTAAGAACTCAAGGCAAGAATTTCTCTTCTAAGTTCTTGATTAAGATTGATTTCTTCATGTGCTCATGGTATGTAAGTGGAATGAAGGGAAATTATGGATAATTGAAGGTATTGTGTTGTGTTTTTAATCTAGGTTGCATTTTTTAGCATACATGGCATCATACTATGTAACTTATGTTTAGAATCATATTTTCCTTGCATGATTTCATTTTGGAAGGAGAGACTCCATGGTTTTGTGAGAATGAAGCTGTTATGTGCATATTTGGTTTTCCACCTCAATTCAAGGTTTTTGATGCATTTGGGTTTTTTGGAGTTTTGAAGCTTAATTTAAAGTGTTTTCAAGTGTTTGGATCTTGAGTTTTCTGATTTGGAAGTTGATTTTGCAAAAAATGGAGACCCACGGTTTAACAGAAAATGGGACTGGTTTTCACCCAGATTTTGAAGGCCGCTCGAGCGGGGGTTTTGCCGCTCGAGCGGGGATTTCGTGCATTCATTGTATCTTTGTCTCAGTTTACAGTCCTCTCGAGCGGGTATAGCCACGCTCGAGCGGGGACCTATTTTTCAGAAATTTCACCAAGTGTTCCAACGCATGTTTTGACATCCTCATTACATTTTAGGCATTCCTAAGCTTTAATTAAGTTATGATAATGAGGTTATGAGATTACAAGTATGTGTTTACTCTATGTGTTAAGAAATCATGCTGTAATGTTTGTATTTGTAGGTCAAACCTTGAAGACCGTGCAACCGGTTTTGGAAACCCACTGTGAGTAACATTTCTGTAAAGTTATGTTATAAACTGTATTTCAAACGTGATACGTTAAATTATGTTTTTGAAATGTGATTTTGATTCTGTGAACGAATATCCTGTTTGCGAATCTAGTATGGCATCTACAGATAGTCCCAAATCATGGGGGACGGCATGAAAATGCGGGTCCATGACAAATATATGATACGAGATCTCGTTAGCCACTTCATTGCGGTGATATGTGTTTAATCGTATCCGAAACCGATTACTCTAGTAGTCGGAAGACGTTATGTGTTATATTCCGTGAGATGTACCATTATGATATGTTCTGATAGAATGATTATGAATGATTCGATTTACGAATAGATATGTGGAATTCGTTCACTACCCCTTTACTTTAATGTTATTCACTGAGTTTTAGCTCACTGTTTGTATATATGTATTTATAGGTGAGCGTTCTGGGAGTCAAGCCTAGGCAGAGTCTTGACCGAGCTGCCGTTTTGAAGCTTACCTGGTGTTTTGTGTGCCTCCAAGCTGGGGCTAGGCCTGGAAGGCCGTTAGCAAGTTTTGTCTTGAGGCATCTGTGGCATGTACCTATGTTTTGTATTTGATCTTTTGTTACATGTTATGTAATGCTAGTGGGTAAATTAACATTTTTGGCTTATAACTAGTTATTCATATAAATGCACAGCTCTTTGGACTTATTGTATTCTATCTTCGCTTCCGCGAGCCCCGGCTATTTATGTTTTGTACAGGAAGGCCTTTGGTAATCTTGGATTACTGGCCGGTTACGATGCCAAACTTCTAGGGGCGGATTTAGGTCGTGACAGAATGGTATCAGAGCACGAGTTAATTTACTCACACACGTGTCCATATGAGCTGTAGGGTGTCCTAGAAAAGAAATAGGGCATGGCATAAACATGTGTGCATGTGTGCGTGTGTTTTTGAATATATAAAGAGACAAGAACTGTAATGATGAGACAACAGAGGAACCACTATGTTGGGAATAAAATGTTCTATCTGCTATGGGTTCTATAGACCAATGGAGACCACCAATGCAAGAAATGTAGATGAGTCAGAATCTTCTAATGCCAGAATAGATAGGTTAGAAAGAATGGTGGAAGCTTTAACTGGGTTGGTGAGACAACAACAAGAGCAAAACCAACAACACAGAGACAACCATTTCCGCCTCCTCCTCCGCACCTGTTCAAATGGAACCAATCAATAATGATGACATTATCACTCTTACACAGAAATACAAGAAACTGAAGCCACCAGAATTCGCAGGGGGTATTGAACCATTAAAAGCGGAGGCATGGGTACTTGAAACTGAAAAGATTTTTGAAGTGTTTCCGTGTACTGATGCGTATAAAGTCTTGTTAGCAACATTTACTCTGACAGAAGAAGCTAGAAGATGGTGGATGCTCGTTCGAGGTGAGAATAGGGACTTGACATGGGGTCGATTCAAAGAGATGTTTTATGAAAAATATTTCCCACAATGTATGCGAGATAGGAAAATATCTGAATTTGAACAGCTGAAGCAAGGAACCATGTCAATAGCGGAGTATGAAGCTAAATTTACTGAACTAGCCCGTTATGCTCCTCATATGGTTGATACAGATTACAAGAAGGCAAGAAAATTTGAGGGTGGCTTACATGTTGAGGTACTTGACCGGGTGAATGTGTTGAAATTGGAAAAATATGTTGATGTACTTGACAGAGCCTTGATGGCTGAAACAAATATTGCTATCTTGAAAATGTCCAAGTCAACAACAATGATTGAAGGAGAAAGTAAGAAATTCAAGAAACAGAAAGTGGAAATGGTTAGTGAATCAATGGGCTCCGTGAATGAGAATTGGAACTCAAGTATTAGTGATAATACGAAGAGGGGAAGTAGGGAAGTGTGGGCATACCTACCTGTAAGGAGTGTGGAAGGCAACATTGGGGCATTTGCCGCCACATATCAGGAGCATGTTTCAAATGTGGACAGAAAGGACACCTAGCCAAATCTTGTCCCCAAGCCTACCCAAGCAGGGAGAGACCCGTTACTAGTGGGATTGCATCAACAATGACACCGAAGACAACCATAACATCTACTTCCGAGGGGAACACCTTGAGGCAAGGAAGGGTTTATGCCCTAGTTTCAGAAAAGACACAGAATATTGGAACAGCGAACGCAAGTATGATTTTCCTATCTATTGTTATATTGGCTATGTTACCTATGCGATGGAAATACTGAACATGTGACTGTGACGGAACAAATCATACTTAAATTATGTTAAACCAATCAAATATGAACGACATGAAACAAATTGGCTATGACTTTTGATGGAACTAATTTGGTGAACACATATGAACGACTTCTGCAGTATCGGACTATATTGTAAGGAAATGACAAATTAAAGCCGTGTTTAACCATTTGGACACATAGGAATTATCTTACTGATTAAATCCGTGGGTATCACCTTTGCTATGAACTATTACATCTATGTTACTACCTTTGCATTGAACGCTGTGGAGCTTGTTAGTTGACTTCAGTCTTATGTGCAAGATATGTTCATTATGTGTTTGACTGCTATGATATTGCCTTCACTGCTATGAGATCGATACAAGTACTACTTTGTCATGCTGAATAACTGAATAGAACCGTCGAGTTGTTTCTTTGTATGATGACACTTTGTGAACTATTGAATGGCTACGAAATGAATAATAACATGTGACTGAGAATTCCGATTGCGACTGTGCCCAAATAAATTAAGTTTGGAGGACCAAACTTCCTAAGTGGGGAGAATGTAATGACCCCAAAACGCATGTCACAATTATCAGTAATTAACTATGTGCTAATATGAATTAATTGGAGAATATCTGTTTGAATTAGAAAAATATCTGTTGGAATTACAACTTCGGGACTGAAATTGACAACCATAATGGGTTCGGAAAACGAAATTGAACACGCCTATGTGATACCAGGAATTTTTAGAACCATTTGGGACGTTTAATTGAGAACTGAATTTCGTCTGATTCGCTAGGCTCTGTTTGGCTCAGTTTTTGGCATAATTGTTATATAACTAAAGTTATAGATAAGGATCCTTGGTTGACTCATTGACTCAATACAAAAGAGAAGAAAATATCTAGAGAGGAGAGAGAGTGAATTCGGAGAAAGGAGGGTGAACAAAGGAGGAAGAAGAAGTTAGAAAAAGGGGAAATAAGCTAAACTTCTCCAATTAAGAACTCAAGGTAAGAATTTCTCTTCTAAGTTCTTGATTAAGATTGATTTCTTCATGTGCTCATGGTATGTAAGTGGAATGAAGGGAAATTATGGATAATTGAAGGTATTGTGTTGTGTTTTTAATCTAGGTTGCATTTTTTAGCATACATGGCATCATACTATGTAACTTATGTTTAGAATCATATTTTCCTTGCATGATTTTCATTTTGGAAGGAGAGACTCCATGGTTTTGAGAATGAAGCTTGTATGTGCATGATTATGGTTTTCCACCTCAATTCAAGGTTTTATGATGCATTTGGGTTTTGTTTGGAAGTTTTGAAGCTTAATTTAAAGTGTTTTCAAGTGTTTGGGTCTTGAGTTTTCTGATTTGGAAGTTGATTTTTGCAAAAATGGAGACCCACGGTTTAACAGAAAATGGGACTGGTTTTCACCCAGATTTTTGAAGGCCGCTCGAGCGGGGGTTTTGCCGCTCGAGCGGAGATTTCGTGCATCCAGTATCTTTGTCTCAGTTTACAGTCCGCTCGAGCGGGTATAGCCACGCTCGAGCGGGGACCTATTTTTCAGAAATTTCACCAAGTGTTCCAACGCATGTTTTGACATCCTCATTACATTTTAGGCATTCCTAAGCTTTAATTAAGTTATGATAATGAGGTTATGAGATTACAAGTATGTGTTTACTCTATGTGTTAAGAAATCATGCTGTAATGTTTGTATTTATAGGTCAAACCTTGAAGACCGTGTGCAACCGGTTTTGGAAACCCACTGTGAGTAACATTTCTGTAAAGTTATGTTAATATGAACTGTATTTCAAACGTGATACGTTAAATTATGTTTTTGAAATGTGATTTTGATTCTGTGAACGAATATCCTGTTTGCGAATCTAGTATGGCATCTAGATAGTCCCAAGTCATGGGGGACGGCATGAAAATGCGGGTCCATGACAAATATATGATACGAGATCTCGTTAGCCACTTCATTGTGGTGATATGTGTTTAATCGGTATCCGAAACCGATTACTCTAGTCGGAAGACGTTATGTGTTATATTCCGTGAGATGTACCATTATGATATGTTCTGATATGAATGATTATGAATGATTCGATTTACGGATATATGATATGTGGAATTCGTTCACTACCCCTTTACTTTAATGTTATTCACTGAGTTTTAGCTCACTGTTTGTATATATGTATTTATAGGTGAGCGTTCTGGGAGTCAAGCCTAGGCAGAGTCTTGACCGAGCTGCCGTTTTGAAGCTTACCTGGTGTTTTGTGTGCCTCCGAGCTGAGGCTAGGCCTGGAAGGCCGTTAGCAAGTTTTGTCTTGATGTTCATCTGTGGCATGTACCTATGTTTTGTATTTGATCTTTTGTTACATGTTATGTAATGCTAGTGGGTAAATTAACATTTTTGGCTTGTAACTAGTCATTCATATAAATGCACAGCTCTTTGGACTTATTGTATTCTATCTTCGCTTCCGCGAGCCCCGACTATTTATGTTTTGTACAGAAAGGCCTTTGGTAATCTTGGATTACTGGCTGGTTACGATGCCAAACTTCTAGGGGCGGGTTTGGGTCGTGACAGGATATATGAAATGATACAACCACAGTTATCCCTGCAGACACTACCTAGAGCCAACACAAAATAAAAAGCTTACGCACTTTGGTTGTGCAGTTGTTCCAACAATTAAATCAGTTTGAACCCCTCCATTACGTGCATCCTTGGAATTTTCGAGACCTACAGACAAAAGCCAAATCCAAGTCAAAAAATAAGAAACTTAAGAGCACAACTTTTTTGGCAGGATACAGTGTGAATATGTAATATTGATATTGATGTCATCCAATTAAGACAATCTGCTACAATTTTTTCACAATCTAGTTCAAGTCATCAGACAAAGAAGAAAGCATGCATTAAAGAATAACCAATGAACAATGAAATGGTAATAACCCTTCTTTCCCCAACATCCAACATGTATAAAGGACTAAGAAATTTGATCGGTGGATTTGTTTAACTGTTATCTGAACTACTCCAGCAGACGTACCTGGCCAAGTGGTTCATTACTTAAAAATAGTTAAGATTCCTATCAGTTCCACCTTACATGTTTTTTAAACTACAACAGGGAAATGTGTTTTAAATAACACACTCATCACACCTCAATGACTAGTTGATTTGCGAATTCACAAAACCACTCTCTCCCTATAAGTGTTTGCAATCCATGATTTGTTGTTCCTTAATAAACATAATCAGCTAAGCAAAATAGATACTTCCAATTGACATCATTACATAGAAACTCTGTCTGAACAACTAACCCATAAATAAACCACCAATCTATAGATCAATTTGGCTCCTTGATCTTACCAGAATCTAGCATGCATTGTGACCAACCCAAAAACCAACAACATCTTGGTATAGGATAATGAAATCCAGTGTGACTCCGACACAAAGTGTCAGTCATTTAGATCTAGAAGTTTTCACTTTCATAATTGATTTTCGACAGTGAAGCAAACATTAAACCATAATCAACTGCAAGTGAACTCCTAAAATTAATCTAGTTCCACCCAACTTCTCTGGTATGGATTACAAGACTGAAGATTCTCAAGGTCAATTTACAGAAGACGATGAATTAAATGTGTCGATTAATTAAACACACGTCTTTAATTATTTATCACAAAAAAAAAAAAACACACGTCTTTAATTAAATACACGTAAAGTCAACCATCTTTGCTCTACCACATTCCCTTAGACATGGTACTTTTTTTTCAGCAATAAGAAACAAAATGACAACGTATCAACAACCCTATGTCATCTAAACCAACTCATTTACAAATCCCATTATTACTTTTTGCCTTCTATGCTATAGTCGGCTCTTTGCTAGACAAAAGAAGGTGTAAAAAGGAGACAAATGGGTAAAAAGCATAAAAAAATCTGACCAACCATGCAGTACAATTTCTCTCGTAAATCAAAGGACCTGAGTGTCAAACTCAAAGAATCCAGAAAAGCTCAAATACCTGGAAGGGCTAGAGCATTTGAAGGACCGGAAGCTTGTTGGGATTCATCTGACTTGCCATGACTGGGAGGCTGACTACTTGAGCTCTTTAGCCCTCCATACTCAGCATTAAACTACACCATTGAAATGCACTTAACATTAGAACCCATAAGTCCATTCTCTCATATAAAAAAAAAAGACCAAATCAAATAGGAATAGGAATACCATAAATTTGATAAGTTGAAGAATGAACATCAAATGGCTTCATTCTCAAATAGTGTGCTAGTTTAATTTACAAAAAAAACATAACAATTTACTCCACCAAAAGCATAAGAACTCATCAAACTAAGCCAACACATATCCCAAAAACCAAAATATTATATTCATAGATTAAATTATAATCACTAACCTTATGGCTCGTCCTTATCTTCTTACTGCATCAAACAAAAACCAAAAAATAAACACACACACAAAGGAAAAAAAAAAAATCAGTTAGTAGATATAAATTGAGAGTATTAAAAGTGTTGGAATTGAAATTAGGGTTTACAAAAGACGAGAGAAAGAGATAGATCACCTCTCGGGGTCAGGAGGAGGGAAGTGAGAATGGAGAGGAGAGAAGAGATCGAGAGCGCGCTTTAGGGATTTGAAACTGAGCTTCTTCAGTGACTGTGGCTCCACTGGCTCCATCTCCATTGTTGGTCCTGGCATCTTCTCTTCTTCGGTGAGAGAGAGAGGAGACCCCCCGAGATGAGAGAGAATGGATTTATTTATCACTGTTTTAACAGGTCGGCGGATTAAGCCCATGGGCCTTTCTAATAGGTTGGCGGACTAAACCCAGACCACAAGTCTGCCGGGTCAGGCAAACGACAAACGGTTCGGTTCAGTCATTGTTGAAGACATATTTAGGCCTATTTTAGGAATAGCAATGGTAGAGGGCCACAAAAACAGTGGCTCAAATGGCTCAAAACTGCAAAACGTTACTGTTTTTGTGGCCCTCAAACATTTTTCTTTTGGGAATATGATAAAAAGTGATTTTTTGGGTTTTAACCAAGTTTTTGACTTCTTTAAACAAATGATTTGAAAAGTTGGTAAAAAGTTGTTTTTGCCTTTTTTTTATTAATATTTGTTTATTGAGAGGGGAGATTTGCACCGTTAGTACGGCCGAGCTACGGTAGCGCGGGTCGTAGCTGACCTCACGGCGCCGCGCTATCTCTTCTACCACTAACGCGGTCTGTGGTTCGTGTAGCACGGTCAAAAAGAACCGGACGACCAAGCACGAACCAAGGCTTGACCGAGCTACGACGTTTGTCGATGCGCGTGTTGGTGTCCGGCAACCGAGCTCAGAGTGACCCGGGCTAGATTGAGGACGCGACTAGGACCGGCTTGCCTCTAAATGGTCGACTGAGATAGTCGGGCTTCGTACAACCGAGGACGAAGGTAGAACGGTGGGGGCCGGCATGCCTCGCAGCCGGTTAACCGGGGTGGACCGGTCAAGCATAGCTCGACCATGGAACCAGCCATCTGCCCCTTTGTCAAGGGAGAGAGCGGCTGTTCTTATCTCGGTTGTGAGCTTGTAGTAATTTCCCACAAGGGGTAGGCCGGTCGTGGTACTCCGGGTAAGTGTGCCACCTGGGCCAATGGCGTGAGAAAAAGGAAATCTGCTCCAGGCACGCGCCAATACCGTTTGGCAGTTCTGCATGTACTGGTTGAATGACAAAACCTTTACACGCGTAAGGTGGTGAAATGCAAGCATTGCCACTTGTCCATGGAAGGACAACAGAGGTGGTGTGCGCACGATCTTGAGGCTGCATGGCCAGCCTAGAAATATGGGGTAAGACGAACGTTAGATGTATGCAACTTCTTTCCCTGAAAATATATTCTCTCTCTAACAATCTTCTTCTTCCCCAATTGGTCTGACTTGATCGTCGGAGGGTCTATCCGGCACACCACCGCCGGGCAGCTCACCGTTTCTGTGTTGCCAGGTTAGACGCCGTCAAGTGAAGCTTGAAGTGCAACGAGTACGGAACGCAGAGGATATTTCGCCCCCGTACAATTGGCGCCGTCTGTGGGAAGAGTCGATAATTCAACCCTTGTTCTTCAAGCCTCTTCGACCATTTCCATGCCCGACAACGACGAAATCCCGCCATCCGTCGTCGATGGTGTCAGTCCGGAGTATGTCCACAGGAGAGATGGCCCCCCAAATGTTCCAGCCGCGGGGGGCCTAGAAACTTCTTCACGAGGTGCGCGGGACAAACGCGGGAGGAGCTCTGGTCGTTCGAAGAGTCCGGAGGGTCGTCGGCAACGAGAGGAGTCCCGTGCACAGCGCCTGGAGCACAAACTCAAAGACCAGGACGCCCTCATTCGCAAGATGGCGGCGGAGATGGAGATGCTGAAGCGCCAGATTAAGGGGAAGGGTGTTGCTGGAGAGGGCAACCTCAGTGAGCGCACCCCCTCCCCTCGTTCCAGTAGTCGCCGCCAAGGGAGGACTCACTCTATCTCCATCACCAGGAACTATGGGGTTGGAGATTCCGACCAAAGAAAAGGCAGGTCCCTCACTCGCGACAACACCTACCGCCCCTCACACTCGTCATCGACGTCGCGATATTTTGCCTCCACCCGTTCCAGGGATCTCAGGGATGTATTGGAGGAGAGAGCGCGCCGTCGAGAGGCTCAAAGAGTGCCGGCGTTACAGAGGTTGAGCGCCCCAGTTCATTGCAGTGAAGAAGTGGCGATGCCAGAGCCCAGAATAATGGCCCCTGCGCTGGTGGACAAGGAGCTGGCAAGACTTATAGCCACGCCGATGTCTCCAGAAATCGAGAGCACTCCACTCCCTGCCGGATTCCACCAGCCAAAGTTCACTCTGTACGACGGCAGGACGGATCCGTACATGCATGTGAGTCATTACCGTCAAGTAATGGCTGGCCACTGGCGCAATGACGCCCTGATGTGCCTCATATTTACAGCAAGTTTGGGAGAGCTGGGTTTGAAGTGGTTCGAAAGGCTCCCAGAGAGAAGTATCGAGAGGTGGCAGCAACTAGCGGAAGCCTTCGTCACCAGACTCAAAACCAACACTCGAACACCGAAGGAGGTCGACTACCTCCTAGGCGTCAAAATGGAGTCTGGATGTTCGCTAAAGGCATACAATGCGAAGTACTGGGAAACTTACAACGAGATCCTCGACTGCCCTACCAATCTGGCGATCACTCAATACAAGAGGGGTCTCCCAATCGGACATAGACTGCGAGATTCGCTTATAATGCATCAGCCCACAACTATGGAGTCCTTGATGCAGCGGATCAATGAGCACATCTGTGTGGAGGAGGACACCGCCTCTGCGACCGAGAAGGCTAATCCGGTCGCAGCGGACAGAAAGGTGGCAGGGAAAGTTCACTCGGTCGGGTAGGAGGACAACCGCCAAAACGAACGGTCAAAAGACCAACGTCGTGGCGCAAGCCGCGATGACAGAAACAAGGGTCGTAGGAACGACCGAATTGACGCTCTCTGTGATGCAGTAGAAGATGCCAAGAGAAAACTGAAGACGCGGACTGGAATCACCACAGTCTTCAAAATCCCTATCTATCGCATTTTGAGCGAGATCCGAGGCGAGCCTTTTGTCCAATGGCCAGCCAAGTTGGGGAGTGCGCAGAGGGGCTTCAATTCAAAATATCGCTGCACCTTTTATGAAGAACGGGGACACCGAACAGAGGATTGATTGCCGCTCAAACAACATAGAGGAGTTAGTGGCGGCGGGGCATCTTGATCAATACATAGAGGGGGGCATCAAGGCCACACCAGCGGGACAAACCGAGCTGAACGGCCTGGCCGCCCTAAAGGTGCCCCCGCAGGGTGTAATCAACGTCATCCACGGCATCATTGAACCGGCGAGGGTCTGCGAGCTTAGAGGGATGATCAAGAAGGCCGAGCACATGAGGGAGGTGCTCTCTGTGCAGCCCGCCATAAAGAAGGGAAAGACCGAAGAGGGGATATCCTTTCGTTCTCGACCAAGGACTTGGAAAGGGTTCAGATGCCGCACAATGATGCTTTAGTAGTAACCCTTCGCGTCAAAGACTTTGACATCAAGAGAATCTTGATCAACACCAGGGAGTTCGGTCGAAATTATGTATTATGACTCGTTTAACAGATGAGTTAGAGGACAGGACTTGGCCCTGCAACGTCCCCTTTGGTCGGCTTCAACTCACAGCCAGAATGGCCAATCGGAAAGATTATTTTGCCGGTCAAAGCGGGTTCGGTCATAAAGCAAGAAGAATTCTAGGTGCTCCAAAGTTCCATCCACTTACAACTTGATCTGGGCAGGGGCTGGCTGCACGCCATGCAAGCAGTTGCTTCGACCTTCCACCCAGGTCATGCGCTTTCTGGCACCGAGCGGACAAATAGAGGAAGTTTGGGGAGACCAGGTGATGGCAAAACAATGCTTCGTTGCGGTGAATGGTAGCTGAGCAGCAAAGGGTTTGTCCAAATGATTGAGGGACCAGAAGGGAAGGAAGTCCTTGAAGATGTGGGAAGAAAGGCCGAGGAAAAATCGGTCGAAGATTTGGTGGAGAGTGCGCATTGACGAGAACGATCCAACTAAATTCTTCCTCTTAGGATCATCCTTGTCTAGTGCCGAGCGGACGGATTATGTCAACTTTTTGGTTTCCAATTTGGAGGCCTTTGCCTGGACGCCTTACGACATGCCTGGCGTCGACCCGAGCTTCATTTGCCATCAGTTGAATGTCTTCCCCAATGCCCGGCCAGTCATTCAAAGGACGCGCCGCTCGGCCTTGCACCATGCTGAAGTGGTGGCAGAAGAAGTGAAGAATTTGTTGGAAGCTGGGGCCATAGAGGAGGTGCAATACCCTCGGTGGATATCCAACACGGTGGTTGTTCCGAAGAAGAACGGCAAGTGGCGAGTCTGCGTTGACTACAAGACTGTCAACCGAGCTTGCCCCAAGGATAGCTTTCCCCTCCCTCGAATTGACCAGCTGGTGGACTTAACCGCTGGCCATCAGAGGTTTAGCTTCCTGGACGCATATCGCGGCTACCACCAGATAGCCATGTATAAACCGGACAGAGAGATCACGTCGTTCACCACCCCCAGAGGCTTGTATTGCTACAAAGTCATGCCGTTCGGACTAAAGAACGCCGGGGCGACCTTTCAGCGGATGGTAACAAAAATGTTCGCTCCTCTCTTGGGCCGAACAATGGAGGCCTATATCGACGATATGGTGGTGAAGAGTAAGGAGAAGTCTCAACACCTTGCCGACCTAGCAGAGATGTTCGCCATACTTAAGCACCACAAACTTCGTTTGAATGCCTCCAAGTGCGCCTTCGGAGTTGGTACCGGAAAGTTTCTGGGCTTTTTGGTCACAAACCGGGGAATCGAAGCCGACCCATCCCAAATCAAGGCGATACAGGAACTGGAGCGCCCAAACTCCACGAAGGACGTGCAACATCTTGCCGGGATGGCAGCCGCGCTGAACAGATTTATCAGCCGGTCTTCGGATCGTTGCAGGCCCTTCTTCAAGACTTTGAAGGCTAAGTTTTTCTGGGACGATGAGTGTGACCGCGCACTGGCGGACCTAAAAGTATACCTCTCCTCCGCCCCTATTTTGGTCACACCTCAGCCGGGCGAAGAGTTATATCTCTACTTGGCGGTCTCTCAACATGCGGTGAGTGCCGTCCTGGTTCGCGCTGAAGGCGTCCAGCACTCGCCCATCTTCTATGTAAGCAAGACTTTGCTCCCAGCCGAGACGAGATATCTTCCTTTGGAAAAATTGGCGCTGGCCCTGATGATGGCGTCAAGGAAGCTGGCACACTATTTTCATGCCCATACAATAGTGGTGCTGACCGAGTTTCCACTTAAGGTGCTCTTTGAAAAGGCAGACTTCACTGGGAGGATTCTGAAATGGGCCGTGGAATTGGGACAGTACGACATCAAGTTCCGCCCGCGCACCGCAATCAAAGCTCAAGCTCTTGCAGACTTTGTGGCGGAATTTGCCCCTGGAACGCATCCAGTTTGCCCGGTTGACTTGGCTGGTGCGGATTTAGCACAGCCCATGGTTCAGGCAGTAGAAGCAAGTGTTGGTGCGCAAGAGGAGGAAGGGCAAAGAGTGACCGAACCAGCAAAGGCGAGTGACTTGTTGGAGGGCAGAGTCAACCATGATAAGGAAAAGACCAGAATGAGCCGATCAGAGACTTGGAATTAAGAAGCTCCCAAAACCCTTCTGATTGCTGGAAGCTGTTCATTGGCGAGATGTGGAAGCTCTTCGTCGATGGGGCATCCAACAGACATGGGCCGGGCTGGGAATTGTGCTGACTTCACCGGACGGGCTGATTATCGAGCAGGCAATTACACTCGGCTTCCCAGCATCCAACAACGAGGCGGAGTATGAAGCCCTCCTCGCCGGTCTAAGAAGTGCATTGAGGATGAAAGCATCGACCCTTATGGTGTTCAGCGATTCTAAACTAGTGGTCAATCAGGTCTCAGGGGAGTATGAGGCAAGGGATGAGAGAATGGCCAAGTATCAGGCGCTGGTACGCGCGGAGATCAAAAAGTTCGACGCCATAAGAGTAGAACAAATCAACCGCGAAGGAAACAACACGGCTGATGAGTTGGCCGGGCTCGCCTCTACTCAGACAGCTTTTCCTAACCCCTTGATGATAGAATTTTTACCTCGGCCAAGTATTGAGGAACCGGAAGTGACCGAGGTACTTTGCACCGACTTGGGTCCTTCTTGGATGGATCCCATCATCACCTTCCTGAAAGATAGAGTTCTACCAGAAGAAAAGAAGGCGGCCCACAAGATCCGAGCAAAGTCAGAGCGGTTTTGGCTCTCCCCGTCCGGGGCCTTGTACAAGAGATCTTTCACCGGGCCGTATTTGAAGTGTGTCCACCCCGCCAAGGTGGAGGCTTTCCTCTATGAGATACACGAGGGCATCTGTGGAAGCCATACTGGGGGCAGGTCTTTGGCGTACCGAGCAATTTCCCAAGGTTACTGGTGGCCGTGCATGCAGGCGGACGCGCAGAAATACGTTCGCCGGTGTGAAAAGTGTCAGAAATTCGCTCACCAGATCCACCAGCCAGCTAGAGATTTGCTCCCTCTTTCAAGTCCTTGGCCGTTCGCGCTTTGGGGGTTGGATATTGTTGGACCACTCCCAGCAGCACCGGGCAATCGCAAGTTCTTCATCGCTGCCACCGACTACTTCAGCAAGTGGGTCGAGGCCGAGCCACTGGCGACCATAAAGGAAAAGGATGTGAAGAAGTTTGTTTGGCAAAACGTCATCATCCTCGCTTATATACCCAGGGCCCTCATCTCGGATAATGGCACTCAATTCGATGGGAAACTCTTTCGCGGATTTTGCGAAGAGTTGAAGATTGAGTTCTACAATTCAACGCCGGCCTATCCTCAGTCAAATGGTCAAGCAGAGGCCTCGAACAAGACCATCCTGGACGGGCTGAAGAAGCGGCTTGAGAAAGCCAAGGGGAAGTGGGCTGAAGAACTCCCTAATGTGCTCTGGGCATACCGCACTACGCCAAGGCGATCGACCGGAGAGACTCCATTTGCCCTGGCCTACGGCATGGAGGCCGTCATCCCACTGGAGATTGGCATGCCAACCGTCCGGTCTGAAAGTTTCCAGCCAGATCTGAACAATGAAGCTGTGGCGTTGGAGCTGGATCTTGCTGAGGAAAGGAGAGAGCGCGCACTGATCCACATAGCGGCTTATCAGCAAGAACTTTCCAAGAAATACAACAAGGCTGTACACCCCAGGCTGTTCAAGATCGGAGACTGGGTCTTAAGAAAGGTGCTCGGCAACACGGTGGTCCCTGGCGAAGGAAAGCTCGGTGCCAATTGGGAAGGGCCATACAAGGTGACTGGCCTTGCTGGAAAAGGGGCATACCATCTGGAAGATTTAGATGGCAAAGCTGTCCCCCGACCGTGGAATGCAGCCAATCTTAAGATTTTCTACTTTTAAGATGTAATTTGCTTTTGCTGCTTAGCTTTCTAGACCTTTAGCCTTGTGGCATTTGATGTAAGAAATAGCACATTTTCTTGTAATGAAAAATAGCCCCTTTTCTTTGTTTTGTATTACATCTTTCTGTGCAAATGACACCACAAGGATTCTGGGCCACTGTGAATGCTAGGGGCATGGAGACCGACCTGAACGGGGCCGGGCAGACTTTCTCCTGCCGGTACAGACATGGACCGCGCAAACAGTTGGCTCCAGCGAAATAATTGGTGTGTTGTCGAATTCGCGTAAGGGCCGAGTTGACTTTTGCTCGCCCAATTGTTGTGTCGGCGTCATGACCAACTTAAATGGAATATTGGTGTTCGCCTGATGAAAAGGCCGAGCGGATTTTGCTCGGCCAAAACGTAATGTTGGTGTTTTGTCCAACTGATAGAGCCGAGCTGAATTTGCTCGGCCAAGGATATGTTGGTGAATTGCCCAACTTACAAGATCCAAGCTGGCTTTGCTTGGGCGAAGGTAATGTTGGCGTCCTGTCCAACCCAGGCCGAGCTGATTTTGCTCGGCCACATCGGAACATTGGTGATTTATCCAATATATGCCGAGCTGATTTTGCTCGGCCGAAGTCATGTTGGTGATTTTCCCAACTTCCTATTAGGACCGAGCTGATTTCTGTCCGCCCAAATACAAGACTTAAAGCATTGTCAAAGCCCAAATGCGGAGGTAATTTTTGCTTGAACCGAGCTGATTTTGCTCGGCTCATGAAAATGACGGTTCATTCGAAAGATGAAAGAGCCGAGTTGGTTTAAGACCAAGCAATTCTGATTTTAGCTCAACATATAGCACGGCAAAGCCGACCTATCAGTTGTGATTTATTAAAGTTTGAATCAAGAAATTTGCATGTCAACCGAACAGAAATAAAGAAACGAGCAAAAACTTCGAATTTCATTGATAGAAAGTTTCATTACAAGAGGGGGGCCAAGCCCGGTTACATTAAAAAAAAAAAAAAACAACGAATAAAGCAAAGCAGGAAAATACAAGCGAAATTTCAGTCCAACAGGTCGACGGTTTGCTCGGCGCCCTCAACCGTCTGCTCGGTGATCTGAACATTCTGTTCGGGCAGGTTTTCCTCGGCCTCATTGTCGACGCCATCCACCACAGCAACATCCCAATCAGCCACTTCATCTTCCGCATCATGGGATGCTTCTGGAGAAGTTTGTTCGGCCTGTTGCGCGGCGGCGGCTTCTTCCTCGGCCTCTTTCCTTGCCTCCATGATGAGCCGGTTCTGAGTGGCACTGGCGTATGCCTGCATATAGACCGGGATATAGGCTGCATGAGGATTCAGGAACATATCAGCGTCCTGACCAAGGCCAACTTTTTCCACGGTCGCTTTTCAACCGCACTGGAAAAAGATGTCCTTAGTCGCCTGGACTTGACGCTCATAAGTCCTCTCCCCCTGCGCGTATCCCCGGTCCTCTGCATCATTGACGGCCTTATCCCTCTCCGCCTTGTGGGCATCGCGCAGCTTTCGGAGCTCGGCGAGGTACCGAGCTTTGGTCGACTTCACGGCCCGCTCTTTGTCAGCTTCAGCTCGGTTGACTTTCTGGCTCAATTCATCCCACTCCGCCACCAATGCCTCCTGTGTGGCTTTGAGTTTTGCTATCTCGGCCGCTTGGGCCTTATTATCTGTGATGGCGTCCCGCAGGCTTTGCCGGACTTTGATCATTTGGTCATGGGCTAAATAGTTCTTTTGCGCGGCCTGAAAACAGGTGAAAGCTTGTGAGTATTCGGGAAACCGAGCACAAACCGAGCGAAAACTTGGAAGTAAAGAATGGAGAACTTACCAGCACTATGGATTTTGTCGCCGAGCGGAGGACCTTTAGGTCGGACAGCTCGTCGTGTTTTTTCATATCGGCGGGCAGGATCAACTCCTTGGTCAAGTTAAAACCAAGCGAGTAGTCCTTGTCCGCGTAGACCGAGTCCTCTACAGAAACAGCTCGGCCCTAGTATTTGAACTCGGGCGCCCAGACCGGGGGGGTGGCGGGGCTCTTGGATGGCCCGGTCGGTGGTTGCTCGGTCTGGTCCCCCAGTTCGGCGGAGGCGTGATCGGTCGATTCTTCATCGAGCAAATGTTGCTCAGGCTGGCCCTTCCTCTGCCTCTTCTTTGGCCAGCCAGCTGCTTGCCCGCTGGCCAAAGCTAGCACGGCTCCTTCAGTTTGCCCCGCTAGGGTGGAGGATGTTCCCCCAGTCGCCTCCGGTGGTTGGGACTCGCCCTCCTCGCCCGTGATCATGGACTTGATTGCCCGAATCTTCGCCATTTCTTGCTCGGCGATAAGAGGGACAAGTCTGATCGGCGTTAAATTTGGGTCGGGCTCTGGTGACGGAGCGCGAAGGAAGTCGGTGACCCGGCTTTTGCGCGGTGCTCGGTAGGTGTAAGTCGGTTCGAAGCCGAGGAGCTTTGAGGCTTCTCTTTCTT
Organism: Camellia japonica; assembly: GCA_030407325.1. Taxonomy (NCBI): domain Eukaryota; kingdom Viridiplantae; phylum Streptophyta; class Magnoliopsida; order Ericales; family Theaceae; genus Camellia; species Camellia japonica. The sequence continues at coordinate 6,167,453 of JAPPVO010000036.1, forward strand.
CTTCAGGATGACGCAGTAGGACGCGAATGGCTTCCTGGTTAGCCCGGTGGTAGTCCTCTGCCAAGTAATAAAATGACTAAACTACTCCTATTTAGTTTAAAATATTTACAACTTCATCCATGTAGCACATTTTGACCCATGAGGGGTAAAATTATAATTTCACCCTTGGCTAAAAACCAACTTCCCAAATGAAAAAAAAAATTTCAAAAAACCAACTTTTAACTTTTGCTACAAACCTAAAAAATTGACTAAAAGTCAACTTCTCAACACAAGCCTTTATTGAATCATTCTTTTGATTTCTATAGTTGAAAAATCGATACAAATCATACGGTACGGCTCAATTTTATTGATTTGATATAAAATAAAATTTCGCATGGGGTTTTAAAGAATTTTATAATAGATTATAAAATTTTATATTGAAAATAAATGAAAAAAGTGTGTGGAAATTGCTTTATAAATAATTTTCTTCCTAATTTTTTATCACAAAAGTGTATTATATTAATTACTTATTATATGATTTGTCACATAATGTTTAAGAAATTATAACATAAAAGTATTTAAATATAATATTCGATCAGTTTGGTTTGAATTGGTATGAAATTTTTTAGAACGAAATAGATCGTATGTTATGAAAAATTGACCGAAAATTAAAATTTCAGTTGTTTCGATCAATCAACTCGGTTCCATCGATTTAGGGTTTAAAAGAAAATTAATTAATTATTTCCTCATGTTTGATTTATAGTTAGATAAAAAAATGATAAGAAATTATAAGAAAGATAGTTGCTTATATCACTACAAGAAAAAACACCTTTAGCGACTAAATTTTTAGTCGCCAAAAGTCTATTTGTAGTCGCTGAAAGTTGAATTTTTACTTTCAGTGACTAATTTTTTTAGTCGCCCGTTTTATCGCGTATATATGGTCGCCGGAGGTATTGGCGTCTAAAAAAAAATAGCTCTTTAGTGACCAACGATTTAGTCGCCAATAGTGATTTACACTTTTTAAAATCACACATTTAGCGACTAATCTTTTAGTCGCCAATAGTCCATGAATCGCCGACTAAACCGTTTAGTCGCCCAAAATAAACACTTTTGGCGAAAGGTGCTTCCGTGAAAAAAAAAAACCAACTTTTTTACTTTTTTGAGATTCGAACCGCCAACCTCTCCCACATTCTAAACCTTTAGCAACACACTCTCTCTACTATGCCACAACATCATATGAATATATATGCAACATATATTATTTATATACTATATTGACCCGTATTAATATCTAGCTATATATATAAAAATAATTATTTTTATTCAATATAATTTATGTGAAAAATAAATTATTTACTTAAAAAAAAATTAGATCACTTTTGGCTACTAAATCTATTTTTAGTCGCGAATTGTATAGTTTTGGCTACTAATTATATTTTAGTCGCTAAAAAAATTCATTCCCGCCTAGAAACCTCCACTTTTGGCGACAAAACTGAAATTTAGTCGCCAAAACCTCTACTTTGGGCGACTAAACTGCATTTTAGTCGGCAATTCTTGACTATTAGCTACTAAATTTTTTTTAGTAGCCAAAAAGTTTCACTTTGGGCTACGAAATTGATTTTTGTCGGTAAAACACGTATAATTGGCGACCAAACTATTTTTTAGTCGCCAAAACCTATACTTTTGGCTACTAAATGTTTTTAGTCGCCAAAAACCTTCTCTTTTGGCTACTAAAATTTTTTTAGTCGCTAAAACCCCTATATTCGGCGACTAAACTGACTTTTAGTCGCTAAAACCCCTACATTTGGCTACTAAACTGTTTTAGTCGCCAAAAGTGTTCACTTTTGGCGACTAATTCCATTTTAGTCGCCAATTCTGCTACTTTCAGCGACGAAAAATCCAATTTTAGTCGCGAAATTTGCTTTTTCTTGTAGTGTATTATAGATTTTGTTTTTCATAAAAAATGACAACATTTTGTGAGCAACAAACTGATTGATTGTAATTTGGGTGAATTACACTAATAGTCCCTATAGTTTGAGACTTGTGTCACTTTGGTTCCTAACTTTTCAATTGTGACACATTTAATCCTGAATTTTGAACCTTATTTCAGATAAGAACAATTAAAGACATCATTAAATTTTTCAAGGGTAAAATTGTCAATTTGATAAAATATAAACTAATTTGACAAAAATAAATGTCAAACAAATATTTTTGAATTTAAAAAAAAAATTCAATCCACTAAAGATAAAATTATGTAAAATTGATAAATCTTTTAGATATTTATTTTTTATTTTTACCAAATTAATTTTTATTATGTGCTTCGATAATGATCATGTACAATTAATTTTTGAAAATTAATCATGTAATTTCTATTAATTTTTTATCAATTTTACATAATTTTATCATTGGTGGATAAAAATAATTTTTAAAAAATTAAAAATATTGTTTTGACATTTATTTTTATCAAATTAGTTTATATTTTATTAAATTGACGATTTTGCCCTTAAAATTAAATAATGATATCTTCAATTGTCCTTATTTGGAACAAGATTCAAAATTCATGGTCAAGTGTGTCACAATTAAAAAGTTAGGGATCAAAGTGACACGAGTCCAAACTATAGGAATTGTTAGTGTAATTTGCCCTTGTAATTTTTTTTATAATATCGATATTGTTGACTCAAATACAAATAAAGAAAAAAAAAATAAAAACTATGGATATCCCTATATCATTTTTTTTGCTTTTTACTCCTCCGAAGATTATAGTGAAAAAATGGGGTAATTATTTATTTTATCATTGATAAATGACAATCATTTGTTTAAGGGGTTATTTGGGGTGTCCTAAATAAGTGTACTTTTTTGTTTTTTTAGACTAAAAAGTTGAGGTTGAAAATATGAATGTTTAGGTTAACTTTTTGACTTTTTATGGAAAAATGTGTATTAAAAAATTGTATAAATTAATGTGTAGAGGAAAATTAATATTGGGAGTTATGCAGCCGTAATTGTTGACTTTTGGTGAATAGTGATAACTTTTTAACTTTTTGAGTAACTTTTTAATTTTTTGGCTTTTTTTGAGACTTCCCAAACTTGGCCAAACAAAATCTAAATTGGATTTCAAATTATTATAGCAATTCCGATTGGTAGCTCGATTTTTTTTTGGCTCGAGTGGCCCGATTTCCTCTCTCTCTCCTTTCCTTTCTTTCTATGTTTCTTCTCTTCTTCTCCATTGGTTTGTCTTTCTCTCCCTCTGTTCAAATCAAAACAGAACAAGGTGTATCTGCCCTATATTTCTTCCCTATGTTTCATTAAAATACATAAACAAAAACTGCAGATTCTTCATTAAAATCCATAAACAAAAACTGCAGATTCTTTGGACCAAGCACAGTAATAACGTCTTTCTCTCCCTATGTTTCTTCCCTTCTTTCCATTGGTATCTGCAGATTCTTCTCCATTGGTATGTAACTCATCCGTCTCTTCCAAAAATCTGTCCCTGTTCATCTCTTTGTCTCTCCCAAAAATCTGTCTCTATGTTCATTAAGAATTCACAATCACCAAAACCATCAAACCCAAAAATTTGGGAAAGATGGGTTTGAAACCCAAAAACCAAAACCAAAACCAAACAAATTAAACCCAAAAACCAAAAACCAAAAATCAAAACCAAAAACCAAAACCAGACAAATCAAAACCCAAAAACCAAAAATCAAAACCAATCATACAAATCAAACCCAAATCGATCGATTTCGAAGAAGAAATCTGATGGAGCTCTCTCTCTTCTCTCTCTTTCTTCTCTTTTCCTCTTGCTTTCTCTTTCTCTCTTCGTCCTCTCCTCTGTCCAGATCTAATAAGATGAAAGAAAAAAAAAAAAAAAAAGCCCAAAACGACGTCGTTTTGGGCTGTCAAGCCATTCTCGAGCCAAGGTTTTCGAGCTACCAGCCATTTCTCTATAATTTAAAAAGAAAATTGGAAAGGAATGAAGAATCATTTTTTGTTTGGTCGTACTTTTTTGTTTGGTCGTACTTCTTTTAGTGCTACGTTTTCATTTTTCCAAAAAAACACAGAATCTATTTGATGGAATAATTTATATTTTTAGTTTTTTTTTTTAATTAAAAACTAACTTTTTAGGAAGACACAAAAATCTTTTTTTTAATCTTTCAAAGTTATATTAAAAAAATAGAAACAAAACATGATCACAATAGCTATTTTCAATTATTTATTAATTTTATTTTAAAAAATAAAAGCACAACTAAACAAATAAAAACTTAGAAAAGATGTTCATCAAATCCAAGATCATTATTGCATGTACAACAGAAAAAACATCACTGGCAATTGCCAAATAGGATTAGACTACAATAAAATTATTTTAATCCACATGGTGCCAAAATGCCCTATGTTCAATGGTTAAAATCATCCACTCCAATTGGTCATTGCTTCAAAATAACCCTACCATTAGCATGAACATACATTTCAGCCAAGCCCATTAGCTATTGGATTCTCAAAACAAACCATAAAACTTCATAAACAAAAAGAAGATTGTGAAATAGTTTTACAATGAAACTGGTACATAAATCAAGCTGCCCCATTCAGCCATTGATCTCTTCTTAACAGAAGTACACAACCTTGAACCTACCATCATTCCTTATATGACAAAAAAATGAAGAAAAAAATCCATCCACTGTAAAAGTATAAGAATGTTATAATGACAACAAAATTACCGGTGATCAGACTATCCGGTGACTATTGCATCTATCAATATCATTATATTAATCAAGGTCATCAACAAGAATAATATTTGTTTTCTATTCAAGCATTGTCTAATGAAGTCCCGGCCTCCTCAATCTTTACGTGGAAGTCGATCCAGATCAAGAAACTTAGCAACACGCTCTTGCTTTGCTCCCGTCCTGTGGTCATAGTACTCAATGACTGCAGCTCCGGCTAATGCAGCAAGGGTCAGTGCTTGTGCATGCAACCTGTTTTGTTAACCAAACAAAAATATTGTTACATCCATGATAGAATTGCTTAAGTAAACTCGTGGGAAACAAACAAAAATCCAAATAGAAACTACAACAATAGCTTCATGCTGATGCAAAAGATGATTGTTTCATATTTTTTTAAAGGGTATTCCTACGTGGTATCCTCCTCAATTTGATTGGTTACCATGGAGGCCCATGTTATGATGGTGTTTTGCCTGACAATGCCACCAATGTTGTCAGGCAAAACAACATAAATATGATGGTGCCAAATGCCATACCTACCATCATGTTAGGCAAAACACCAGACAATGCCTACCAGAAAAACCAATCAAAAGAAGAGGGTTTGATGTAGAAATACCCTCTCGGGTACACCCAACAATTACTCCTTTCATTGTAAGTCCTCCAATAGCTAAAAAAGTCACCTTTAACGCAAGCTAACTGAAAACTCAAGGATGCCGCCAAATCCCAGATTTCCATCATGAAAAGGAAGTTGTAACCTTTCACTAACTAGATATATATCCAAACAGCCCATCTCAAAATTGCTTATGAACACATCACAATTGAAAGAATGGACCCCCCAACAAAAAAAAAACTACTTTTAAGTTTCCTTTTTTTTTTTTTTGGAGGGGGGGGGGGGGGGGGGGACTTAAACGGACTTTCTTTTTCAAATCTCATTAATTTTTTAAAAATTTATGAGGCTTTTAGCATATAAGCCCTTGATAGAGTGGAATAGCAAAAATTGATTCATGTAGCTAACACAACTTGATTGAGACAAAAAGCTTAATTTGATTTGAATTGGTTAGAGGCTTTTAGTGTCTCTTGGCTGCAGCTGTCAAAGAAAAGGGGCTAAAGAAGAGCTAAAATCACCAACACCGATGTATGATAGATCAGCTGCCCTTCAAAATTTGATAAATACAACTTAAAGCCTAGAGAGCTTGGCCCTAAAAAGTAACATATCAATTTAAGGTTATTTAATAACATAATTAATAAAAACACCCAAAGGGTAGCTCTTCCAAATCCAATAATTTGAAACAACAATGACCACAAGGGCAATCTTAAGCCTACAATGAATCCCTTTCAATAAAACCTATAATGAATATCAATTTTGACCCATCAACAACCAAAACACCATATCAGGATGGGAAAAAACACAAGTGACTGTACTACCTAATTTCATCAAATTATAGCACAAAATTCTATTATGCAAGAACAAGGACAGAGGTTACAAAGATTCAGTCTCGAAAATCATGATTCAATGGCTATTACTCAAATTTTTAATCGTGTTTCAAAGATGAAACCACCTAGTTTGATGCAGGTTATAGTTATTCTTAAAAAAAATAATAATAAATTAAAAAATAAATAATGAGACAGTGCTATCTTCTTAATTTGACTGACGAAATGAAATGGCGTGGATAGAGTCGAGTGAAGACCCCATTTGATGGACTTAAAGGCTTGGTTTAGTTTGGTTTGGTTTGGTAATGAGACAGTGCTATGTAATGATATAGAAGATGCAACAACCCAAATATGAAATTCATCAAACAAAACAATAAAATAATAACGAAATGAGATCATAGATGCTGCACTCTGTATCTCAAAAACAAGAGCATGCACTTCAAACAATTATAACAAAAACTAAAATTGATCAATTGAGTTCTGCTTCTGATGAAAAATCTTAATCATTTATTTTCCTTGGCCCCTCAATTTTCTCGGGAACCAAACAGATTTTCGATATGTGGATAGATCAGATGCATGTCGTACCTAGCGTGAATGAGCCTAACGCTGGTCTTCATGTTGGGTTGGGACCAATTGTATGCGATCGAACCCGTTATTCCACTCAACCACAGACATCCTTCAAATTTTCAAACCATCAAAATCAAACCCAAAAACACACACCCACACACACATTATATATATTTATATACATATATATATATATATATTATACATGAAGAGAGAGAGAGAGAGAGAGAGAGAGAGAGATTACCGACGGCGCGAAGCTTGTGGTCGACGATCCATTCCCTGATGGAATCAAGGGTGTTCTTCGCATCAGCCATCTTTTATCCCTTTTCTCCGTGAATGTGAATTTGATTTTGATTTTGATTTTGATTTGGGTTTGAGTTTGGGTTTTGCGATGGTATTTGTAGGTGGAAGTGAGAGAGAGTCGATGAATTGGCCTTTGAGAGATTGGACGGTCCACATTGTTGCCTGACTGGCTATAGCCGACTTGCACGTGTTGATTACTAGTACTACTCCTCTTTCGTCAAGTCATTGGTTAGCTTTTGTGCTCTACAATTTGTGGCCTTTCGTTATGATTTGGGGCTCTAAGTTGGGGATTCTATTGAATCTAAAAATGGTGAGTACGTATTTAAATTCATAAATTTAAATTTATTATATTTTAAATAAAAATTTAAATAAAGATAATATATAATAAATCTTTAAAAAAAAATTATAATACACTCTAATCAGTTATTTTATTTAAATTTACGTATTTTCTTCCTAAAGAGATTAAAGTTATTTATTTTTCTCTACCAAAATTCATCATCTTCATCAATTCATTTATTTTTATTATGAAACTCTGAGACTAGGGAAAAAAAATTAAACAAAATCAAATAATGAATAAGAGTAATAATCAAAATAATTTATTGAAACAACAACCATCAAAAGGAGATAAGTATTGATATAAAGGGATTTCACAATTTTTGTAGAGCACCATCAATTATTTCTATATCGTTTTTTGACAAAAATTAAACAGCCTAGTAATTATATTAACAATAACATTTTTGGAGTGTGTTCTTATTTTGTTATTTAAATAGTACATTATTTGAGGAGTACTCTTTCTTTGTTAGTGGTTGATGCTCATGTGCTTGTAAGTTTGGTTTTTATTTTCCACGAGTATTCTTGTGAATAATTTATAATGTAAAATTTTTTTCTGTATGAAAAGTTTTATAATGCTTATGTAAAAGTTTGATTTTTTCTGTATTTATAATACTTATATACTTATAAGTTTGGTTTCTTCTGTATTGAAAAGTTTTTGAAATAATTTAATTTTTTAATTTGTTTATTATTTATTATTAGGTTTACCTCGAGAAATTTGAAAAAAATAATAAGTTATAATGAATAAAGTAAAATTTTAAAAGAATTAAATAAGATATACTAAAAAAGGGAGGGAAAAATTTTATAAGTCCTATTAGGGAGACTATGCTAAAGATGGTCCTACTAAAAAACTTATGTTCCCATAAGTCCTGTGAGAAGTTGTTAACACATTTAGCCTCAATATAATTGTTAATATCATAAATAATAGTAAAACCATATATAGGAAATTGAATGTTACCATAGATCATCTATATCGAAACGTAACGAACCGTACACTAAATGTAAACGTGACACATATAATCTATGGTAACATGCAATTTCTATATAAAAAATTACATGTTACCATAGATCATAAATCAAAATGTAACGTAACGTGACACCTACATAAACGTAACGTGACACCATGATCGCATGACCTATAGGAAATTGAATGTTATCATAGATCATATTTATATAAAACGTAACGTGAAATCAATATAAACCAGCAACATTTTCACATTCAATTTTTAAAAATAAAAAACTCATTAAATTGGTAAACATATACGTGACAAATCAACGTTACGTTTACCTAGGTGTCACGTTACGTTACGTTTATATAGATATCACGTTACGTTACGTTTATGTAAGTGTCACGTCACGTTACGTTTATGTAGGATCTTGCAGAATATATTTCTATCTAAATAAGACTTGAGACTCTATAAAAAATTATAAAGGACTTAACCTGCCATAAGTGTCTGAAAAATGACTTATAAATAAGTCTCTTTAAAAATTAAGAGTATTTAATGATTTTTTTAAGTGTAAATAGAATCTCCTTCCAAGTCGAGCCAAATACAATCAACCTTACAAACTTCGGCTCTCTGTCGTTAGAATTGTAACAAAGAATTGTGATTGCTAAGCCCCATTGTTTGCCCCGTAGGCCCGAAAGTTTGACTCAAGTCCATCAATTTAATTTTTATTTTACTTCAAGTTTCAACAGGCCAAGCTGGTATGCATAAGATTAGGCCTTGTGGTTTGAGGCTTGACTTGGTTTGCAAGTCGAAAAATCTGTCAAAAAAACATAAATAAAAATTTAAATATTGGCCTGTTAGATTAAGCCCACAAGCCCATCCCCGTCGCCCTGTGAGATGCGACCTATGAACCCATTCTTGTTGGACAATGACAGTGTTTGGCAACCCGTGGGTCAAGCTATTTTAGCATTTCCTATGAAAAAAATCATGTAGGCTGATTGTAGTTAAGGTACAACGGCTTCTGTCCAGTTGGATGTCATTATGTTGTTAAAAATACATTTTTACCCTTTGTGTAGGTTATATCTGTGAAACTCAAATTTTTAATTTAATTCAATACCGTGATTAGATCAATTACTCATAAATATATATATATATAAATAATAATAATACACCTAAATATGGAAATAATACCATAACCGATAAAATAAAATAATTAATATTATGGTTATAGGTGATAAAATGTAATTTAATTAGATTGTTAAAACCTTAGGCCTAATGCGAATTAAATCAAAGGTTAAAAAAAATAAATAAATAAATTTTTTTTTAAAAATGGTGGTTTATCACCATCCTATATATATGATCATGACTAAGTAATTCACCAACTTATGCCATGTAATAGTCACGTGAACGAAGGGAGAAATGCCACCTGTTAGACAGGTGGCCAAATTTAAAACAACCCTTAGTTTGAAACCATGCAATCACGCCTATAAATAGGGAGCAACTATAGAGGAAAGATACAAATCTAAGGAGCAGCGTAGGAAAGTAAAGGCTAAGGGTTGATATTAAGATGAGTTATATTATACCTTGAATTATCATAAGTTCCGTTTGGGAAGTGAGTTGGCTTTTTAGTTTTTTTGTCATTTTTTGCTATTTTAGTCTGGGGCTAAAAAGCCTAGTTTAGGAAGGGTTTTTGCCTTTTTTGACTTGTTTATAAGAGAAATAATGTAATGATTATGGGTTGGATGTGATGTTTTGTCTTATTGGACTAAAAAGCCTATTTTGTTTTTTGTGGCTATTTAGCTAAAAAAACCCACAAATCAACTTCCCAAACGGAGTTATAATATATTTTACGAATGTTTTGAGTTGCCACAAATTATTTTATATAATTTATATTTATGGTTATTTAATATTCAATTACGCGGATTATTTTCTGAACTATATTGTTTTAAATTGAAACCCATGGATATGTTTGTTTGAATTTTAATAATTAGTTGACAATGATTTCATAAACAATTATGTTTTGTAAGTATCACCACGAGAGTCTCATGCCTTTAGGGATTTAAATAACCATTGGCTCCTTTTTGGCCACTTTGGGTCCTCTGTTTGTCATGGATCCATTGACTTCTGTTCTGATTGTCACTCCAGTGACCTCTGTTCTGTTCTGTTCTATATTGTGGTATTAGTTATTTACGTAATTCTGTATTTCAGTTTCTGTCACTTAATTATTTGTTTATTCAACTTAAATTATGTTAATGTTTTAGCTTAAATAACTATCCATGGCTATTTTGTGCCCCTATACTCACAGTCTTCCTCCAATCAATCTTGGAAGCCCCTCTTCTAGTGGTTCCAAGCCCAAATCATCCAAATCAAAATCCAAGGCTAAATCCAAAGTTCCTGCAGTTCCGGCCCAGCCCAAGGAACATTCACGGCCCAAATTGGAGGAAGACTGGGCTGACTTCCTTGGCTGATTGCAGCAGTTGGATTTTGCTGGGCCCTTGATCATAAGAAGGAGTTGGAGCACATTGATCAATGGGAACTCTCTTGAACAATTTCAAAAATTCGGGGCACATTGTACTTAACCCACCATTTGACTGAATGTTGACGGGTGATTATGTTGCCATCAATTCCATAATGCCATTTAAATATCCATGGGAGTTTATATTTGGATATAAAAATTAACAAAGACGGAAATTGTCTTTGATGAGTGGTGAATGGGTAAACGGAGGAGAAATAGTTAACTAGTTTAATGAGATCACCAGGAAGGATGTCTGAAATGGTACCATAATGAGTCCACCATCTCAGAAACCAGGTAGGTAATTCAGATTTGAATTTCTAATCAAAGGAGATGAACCAAGAGTGACTATATTGGGGATAATTGGAGAGATAACTATTAGAAACCATAGATAAATGATTTAATTTTTGGAGAATTTGATCTTCACTAAGACCATCTATATTCCATTCGTATAATCGTTTAGCAAAGACAGAAAATTGATTATTGAGATTAGTTTCTTCGAATTAAAGATCAGGAGGTGTAGGTCTTGTATACCAATTTTTAGTAGTTTGGGGATTAACTTTGGGATAATGAATTTTTGTAAGATGAGTAGATTGGAATTGTTTAGCTAATTCATTTATGTCATTATCAGTGTCAGATTGAGTAGAAGTTGGATCCATATCAAATTGTTGATTTAGAACAGTAAGACCTTTATCTTTAGAAGGTGAAGCATTATCTTTAGAAGGTGAAGCATTATCAGTTGTAGATAATTTAGTGAATAATTTTTCAATAGCTTGGACAGTAGAATGATCATTAGTAACTAAACTAGTTTTTTTAGAACGATTAGTGGGTAGGTTAAGTAAAGGTGAATCTAAAGGTTATTTAGAGGATGAAGTTTGGACAGTTTCTAAATTAGTTTCTATTTTGTCTAATTGTTTACCAATTGTGCTTAAACATTGATTAGTATAATTATTTTGTTCAATGACTTTTTTAATTTCATTATCATTACCAGGTAATTTAAAAGGTGAAGCAGGATTTCAGAACCTTGTTGATGAAGAAGTATTTTTCTAAAGGAGGATGACTAGAACTAACAGAAGTAGTGGCAGAAGTTTTCCATTTATATTTTGTGATTGTATTAAGCTGTTTGTAATATTTGTCAACATACTCTAATAAAGGTAATTCAAAACCATATGTAATCATAAAATCATACCATTGTCGAGAAATTTGAGACATTTGAGCAGAATTATATTTAGCATAGTAAGCATGTCGTTGAACTCTATTGGGTGTTGATTTAAACTCAATAAGTAATTTATCAAGATTAGGAGTAAAGTCTTTTTTAATTGCCATTAATTGAGGGTTGACAGGTGGTGTAAATTCTTCAAAATCAGTTTGAGTGGAGAATTAGTAGAAGCAACTTCTTCTTCAGGGAAATGTGTGTGTGCAGAATAAACAGGTTTACTAATTTGGGAAGTTGTAGAATTGTCAATTCCTTTCAATATATGTTGAGTTGAAGGACCAGTGGTTGGTCCAAGATGTAATCGACTATTTTTTCTAAATAAAGGAGTATTAAATATTTCGTCGTCAGTTTCAATTTCAGTAGGGACACTAGATGTACTATGTCTAGAGGATTGACTACGATTGAATTTAATGCTAACAGAACATCATTGTATTGTTGAATATCTTGGATGTCTTGTTCTGAAGATTGTTGTTGATTATGTTTGTAATTTTCATTAACAGTAATCCATTGATCGGGTAAATCAATATTTTTCCATTCAATCATTTGTGGGACATTAATATGTGATTCATGAGTATCACTACTTTGAATTAGGAGGGTTTTATCTCGAGGACTTTTATGCAAAGCATGAACATTTAGATTAGTTTGCATGCACTTATAATGAACACGATATATTAAAGCAATATTATGAACTTTTTCTTTCATGTTAGTAAATGAACCATGTATTTGAATATTTAATGTTAATGCATCTAAAATATGTGGATCTCGTAAACTAGTGTAAAATCAGGAAAGCAATTAAAATGTACTGAACCTTTATGAAGACCAGTTTCCTCATACCCATTAAGCTATCATTGTAATTGAGGAAACGAGCGTCTCTTAAACATAATAAAACAGAGGTATTTTTACCAACTATGGTTAATGGATTAACACCAACTTGAATTAAACCAATATGCATAAAATTGTAACCATTATTTAAATGTCTTTTAATTATTTAGCATCAAATAATCTACAGGTTTCTCGGGGTTTTTCTAAAGCATAAACTTGTTCAATTGTTTTAATATGTAATGCAACTTTAAAAATATTCTGTAAAAAAGTAGTTTTATAAGTTTCTTTAATTTGCAATTTTGGTATATTCCATCCTGTATTAATTTGATCATTTTGTATTTCAACATCTTCTTCATTTATTACTAATCCTTGATTAGGTATGGAGGACAACGTAGTTGACCTAGAACTGACTGATGAGTTACTTCTAAATAATCGATTCATTGTTCTTGTTAATTAATCAGTTTTACAGATATCTTAATACAGACCCTATTCTAGTCAGGTTATCACAGACCAAAGAGGTTTGAGTACAGACCCTATTCGAAATGTCCAACACTGCCTAATCCTAAGGACTTACTCTGGACAGGGGTTGAAATTGGGTGACTTAAACCTGGTGGATAGACCCAGACTGATCTCGTGGGTGATTAAGACGAACTGAAAACCAGATTAATCAAGAAAACAATAGAAAGGATTAATTGGAAGAAACAAAGCAGTTAGAAACAGGATACAACACAACATGGCTCTGATACCATTTTCACGCGGAAGTAGCAAGTAGATGAAGAATCATGGATTACGTAATCAAAGATGATTCAAATAAACAGAATTGGAAAGCACTTAAACCAAATTCATTTGAACATAAAACTTAAATAAATACATAAATACAGAAAATAACTTACAATTATAATTGTAGCAACTGCAAGGATCTTAATTGGGTTACAAAACGGGAGAAGGTAACTCTCACTCAGAGCTCTTTGGTTTTCTTAGAACAATGCTATGTTTTTTCTGAAAATTCAAGAGTGCCGAGTGATTCCAATTGATTACAATATATAGGAAAATAAAACTAACTATGCAGCATGTGACTTGGTTGATTGATGAAGGCAGCTGGCAGCATTGAAGACTGAGCAGAGCTATCGGTTGCTTTCGGTGGAGTGATTGCACGAATATGCAGCTTTAACAAAAGTTGATTGAGTGAATAGTGACGGTGAATAGTAAAAGTGAATAGTAAAAGTGAACAGTAACTTTTACTATTCATCACTTTTGGTGGAACACGTGAATATAGGAATCAATATAGATACAAAATAGCAGCTTTTCTCAAAAGAGTATTGATTGAAGCTATTTTATATTTATAGGGAATCCTATGTTGATCAAGCATATGGGTCTTGAGAATCTTGGAACTCGGATCTGCCATATGAGATAAGTTGAGTAGTTGATCCTTCAGAAGATTGTGACTGGTCTGAACTGTCTTCTGAATTTTCTGAACCGGTTGATTAAGCTTCTCCAGCTTGATCTGTTAATTGGCGGGCTAACTGGAGCAATTCATCTCTGGATAACTTGGGCTTGACCTTTGATTTAACTTTGGGCTGAGCATGAGGTGAAATGGGCTTAGCCTTAGCTTTGGACTCCTTAGCTTTGGACTTTGATTTGGGCCGTGAATGTTCCTTGGGCTGGGCCGAAACTGCAGGAACTTTGGATTTAGCCTTGGATTTTGATTTGGATGATTTGGGCTTGGAACCACTAGAAGAGGGGCTTCCAAGATTGATTGGAGGAAGAACTGGGTTGACTTCATTGGCATTGCAGCAGTTGGATTTTGCTGGGCCTTGATCATAGAAGGAGTTGGAGCACATTGATCAATGGGGAACTCTCTTGAACAATTTCAAAAATTCGGGGCACATTGTACTTAACCCACCATTTGACTGAATGTTGACGGGTGATTATGTTGCCATCAATTCCATAATGCCATTTAAATATCCATGGGAGTTTATATTTGGATATAAAAATTAACAAAGATGGAAATTGTCTTTGATGAGTGGTGAATGGGTAAACAGAGGAGAAATAGTTAACTAGTTCAATGAGATCACCAGAAGGATGTCTGAAATGGCACCATAATGAGTCCACCATCTCAGAAACCTGGTAGGTAATTCAGATTTGAATTTCTGATCAAAGGAGATGAACTAAGAGTGATTAAAAGTTTCATTTTGGTACAAGAAGATCTTGAACCAAGCATCAACATAATCATGGTAATTGTACTGAATAGAGTGACCAGGTAAATCTCGAAGCTGATAAGGAGGACCCCATTCAGCTTGGGAAACAATACTGTGAATGTAAATGGAATGATACAGAACCTTGCTAGCATAGGTTCGATCATAAATAGGTTTGATCAAGACTGATTGATGATGGATCAAAATATCTTTGTAATAGGTAAGTGTTTTCTCTGGATGTGAGAGGATAAAATGGCATCCAAAGCCAAAATGGGATTTAGCAATTTCATGGATTACTTGGCCTTTAGGGTGACTGGGTTCTAAATTGCATGTTACCATAGATCATATCTACATAAACATAACGTAACGTGACACCTACATAAACGTAACGTGACACCTATGATCTAGGAAATTGAATGTTATCATAGATCATATTTATATGAAACATAACGTGAAACCAATATAAACCAGCAACATTTTCACATTCAATTTTTAAAAATAAAAACTCATTAAGTTTGCGAAACGTAACGTGACACATTACGTTACGTTTATGTAGGTGTCACGTTACGTTACGTTTATATAGATGTCACGTTACGTTACGTTTATGTAAGTGTCACGTCACGTTACGTTTATGTAGGATCTTGCAGAATGCATTCCTATCTAAATAGGACTTGAGACTCTATAAAAAATTATACAGGACTTAACCTGCCATAAGTGTCTAAAAAAGGACTTATAAATAAGTCTCCTTAAAAATTAAGAGTATTTAATGATTTTTTTAAGTGTAAATAGAATCTCCTTCCAAGTCGAGCCAAATACAATCAACCTTACAAACTTCGGCTCTCTTTCGTTAGAATTGTAACAAAGGATGGTGATTGCTAAGCCCCATTGTTTACCCCGTAGGCCCGAAAGTTTGACTCAAGTCCATCAATTTAATTTTTATTTTACTTCAAGTTTCAATAGGCCAAGCTGGTACGCATAAGATTAGGCCTTGTGGTTTGAGGCTTGACTTGGTTTGCAAGTCGAAAAATCTGTCAAAAAAACATAAATAAATAAATAAATAAAAATTTAATATTGGCCTGTTAGATTAAGCCCACAAGCCCATCCCCGTCGCCCTGTGAGATGCGACCTATGAACCCATTCTTGTTGGACAATGGCAGTGTTTGGCAACCCGTGGGTCAAGCTATTTTAGCATTTTTTACAAAAAAAATAATGTAGCCTGACTGTAGTTGAGGTACAACGGCTTCTGTCCAGTTGGATGTCATTATGTTGTTAAAAATACATTTTTACCCTTTGTGTAGCTCATATCTGTGAAACTCAAATTTTTAATTTAATTCAATACCGTGATTAGATCAATTACTCATAAATATAATAAATATATATATAAATAATAATAATACACCCTAAATATGGAAATAATACCATAACCGATAAAATAAAATAATTAATGTTATGGTTATAGGTGATAAAATGTAATCTAATTAGATTGTTAAAACTTGGCCTAATGCGAATTAAATCAAAGGTTAAAATAAATAAATAAATAAATAAATTTAAAAAAATGGTGGTTTATCACCATCCTAATATATATGATTATGACTAAGTAATTCACCAACTTATGCCATGTAATAGTCACGTGAAGGAAGGGAGAAATGCCACCTGTTAGACAGGTGGCCAAATTTAAAACAACCCACTTAGTTTGAAACCATGCAATCACGCCTATAAATAGAGAGCAACTATAGAGGAAAGATACAAATCTAAGGAGCAGCGTGAGAATAACGAGACAATCATAGGAAAGTAAAGGCTAAGGGTTGATATTAAGATGAGTTATATTATACCTTGAATTATCATAAGCTCCGTTTGGGAAGTGGGTTGGCTTTTTAGCTTTTTTGTCTTTTTTTGCTATTTTAGTCTAGGGCTAAAAAGCCTGGTTTGGGAAGGATTTTTGCCTTTTTTGACTTGTTTATAAGAGAAATAATGTAATGATTATGGGTTGGATGTGATGTTTTGTCTTATTGGACTAAAAAGCCTATTTTGTTTTTTGTAGCTATTTTAGCTAAAAAAAACCCACAAATCAACTTCCCAAACGGAGTTATAATATATTTTACGAATGTTTTGAGTTGCCACAAATTATTTTATATAATTTATATTTTATGGTTATATTAATATTTCAATTACGTGGATTATTTTCTGAACTATATTTGTTTAAATTGAAACCCATGGATATGTTTGTTTGAATTTTAATAATTAGTTGACAATGATTTCATAAACAATTATGTTTTGTAAGTATCACCACGGGAGTCTCATGCCTTGAGGGATTTAAATAACCATTGGCTCCTTTTTGGCCACTTTGTGATCCTCTGTTTGTCATGGATCCATTGACTTCTGTTCTGATTGTCACTCCAGTGACCTCAGTTCTGTTCTGTTCTATATTGTGGTTATAGTTATTTACGTAATTTCTGTATTTCAGTTTCTGTCACTTAATTATTTGTTTATTCAACTTAAATTATGTTAATGTTTTAGCTTAAATAACTATCCATGGCTATTTTGTGCCCCTATACTCACAGTATAATATTTCTCACTTTACTATGTGCTTATATTTGTGTGACAACTCTCACCTCTGATTAGTGTTAAATTGTGATTTAGCATGATAAGTAATTGATTAAGATGAAATCCTGAATTGATTGCGTGAGTGTGTTGTTTTAATTGCATTTCTATCTGTTTGTCATTGAATGATCTATTCATGTTTTAATTTCGGACTGCGAATTGAAAGCCTTATTGGTGACCGATTCAGAAATTGATTAGTGTTATATGCTAATTAGGATTTATGGGATTTTGTGGTAGGTTTAATCAAAATTCAATTTGGAATAATTAAATTAGAATTATTAATGTTAAATTAATTGAGCCTAGTTATTTACAAGTGTGCCATTGAGTGGATTTATACAATTGTTGAGACACCACTCTTCAACCATCTTCCAGACCAAAACGTGAGAGAGAGAGAGAGAATTGGAAGAAAATTTGATTCAACAAAAGATTGGCTTGAAAATTAGAGGAATTGAAAGAGAATTGCATTTTTGAGCTAACACACTTGGAATTCAAGACTTAAGGTAGGAAATTCATTCTTTTAATTATGAATTTAAGTTGTTACATGCATGGTTCATGGAAAATTTGTGATTAGAGTCAAGAATTAGCTTAAAGTGTTGTATTGAGTAGCAATGTTTGCATGCATGTCCATATCATAGAGTTTGAAGTTATTTTTCATAAAATTCTTGCATGCATGTTCATATTTTTGTCGTGGTCCAAGAATTTATCATGTTTTAGAGTTCAATCTTGCATTTGATCATGTTTTGGGGCATTAGAGTTCATGAGAACTCATGCATGTTATGTTCTTGCATTGTTCTTCAAGTTTTAGTTGAATTGTGTTTAATTGTCACACTTTTGGGCTTGATCTTATGAAATAATCATTAAAACATGTCGTATTATGGGTTTCTAAGTGTTTTCCAGAAAATTAGCCCAGAAAAATCGAATTTGAAGCTTTAGAGGTTGAGTTTTGTGCTTGAGGATCAATCTGGAAATTCCAAATTTTTGATCCACACTCGAGCGGAGGACTTCACGCTCGAGCGTACACTCTGAGTACATGCACTTCCGCTCGAGCGTCGAGGGTCATGCTCGAGTGTGAAATGCATATGCCCAAAAGTTCATGTGTTTTGCAGTCCGCTCGAGCGAGGTAATCTGCGCTCGAGCGAGGGTCTGAGTCTCATGCTCGATCGTGGATCGAGCGTCCATCTAGCGTGAAAAACGTGCAACCAGTACTTTTTCATGAGTTTGCAGTTCGCTCGAGCGAGGGAAGTCACGCTCGAGCGGAGCCTCTTTGTCTGCATGTCCGCTCGAGCGGGGAAAGCCACGCTCGAGCGAGACCCCTATTTTCAGCAAATTTTGAAAAGTGTTTTAAAGTACATTTTTGCATCCTCATTTCATCCTAGGCATTCCTAGGCCATGTTTAAGGCATCTTAATGAGGATAATGTTATAGAACCACACCAAGTCAAGATAGGGGCTAAGTTATTAATCCCGAGTGTGTAATTT
The DNA here is from genome assembly GCA_030407325.1 of Camellia japonica. NCBI lineage: Eukaryota > Viridiplantae > Streptophyta > Magnoliopsida > Ericales > Theaceae > Camellia > Camellia japonica. The sequence goes on from JAPPVO010000036.1 coordinate 6,186,542, forward strand.
AGTGTGTGTTCTTTCTGCAACTGTAGAGTTGGCATCCGAGGACGCTGATTAGCCTGCCAATAGCCCAGTACTCTGTGAGTAATAATGTTGTAAAGATACGTTCAATTATAATTATTTCTGAACGATTGATTGTACTGCTTTCTGAAATGACATTGTTTACTAAATGAATGTTTGTCCTATTTGTAAACTGTACTCGTGGCATCCATAGCAACTTATTGTTACTGTACTGTTACTACTACTGTTACAGAGATCTCTGTCAGTTCTAATGTTTGGAACTACTACTGTTTACTGTTTTGATGGCCATTAACTGACTGTTTGGTCTATTAAGACCTACTGTACTGTTTTGCTATTGGACGTACCACGTATGACTATTATGATTTCTAAATGACTGATATGGCATGAAATTTGAGCCACTGATTGAATAACTGATTTACTGATGCTAATGACTGTTTTAATTAATGAAAGGACATTCATTCTTAACCCCTTTACACAGTTGTTATTTACTGGGTTTTAGCTTACTGTTTATATATGTATGTAGGTGGCCAGGCATCGGACCGAAGCTAGGAGCGTAAAGTTAAGCTCTTGTTTTGTCAAGCCAACCATTGTGCCTCACTTCGAGGTTCCAAGTCTGTTCAAACCAAGGCTGTTATGGGGTATCTCAGATTCACCCTTTTGTCTCTATTTTGTAGCGAATGCTTAAGATTTTTTACTGTACAGTTATGGTGAAAGGATTAGATCCCTAACTTGTATGTTACGCGTATCTGTTATGTATATATGTTTATGGTTATGTTGTGGACTAGTCTATAAAAGTCTTTTTCCACTCAGATTTTCACAGCTCATTGGACATCTTCTATTTACTATTTGGCTTCCGCCAGCCCCTTACTCTGTACTATTGTTATTACTGTTAAGCAGGCGTTTGGTAATCACGGATTACTGGCCGATTACGATGCTAAACCCATAGGGGCAGGTTTGGGTCGTGAATAGTAACCAAAGATTCTTAGCTCGGAACCTTAGGTATGAAGGGGGAAGGTCATTAATTGAGCACCCCCGCTCACCTGATCAAAAGATCGGCCTCTACTAAGCCATAATATGAATTTTATTGACTTTATATGTTCATATTTCAATTATTTATTAAATCCTAAAATTTATTATGTGAAGCAAACAAATATAGATTGTGTTGTTCATTTTGGAATAATTTGATTTCATATATTTTAAAAATGTTTTGAATAGTGCAATCATGAAAATTAATTTTATTCTAACTTAAATAACACAACCTTCACCTACTGGCATACATAGAGTTATATCAAATAAGCACATACCCACATGGTAGAATGCTAAACATAGTAAAAAAATCACACATAGACAGGATGCTAAAGCACAAAACCTTACATATTTATCAACGTACCGCAAATAATCACAAAACAAAGTTAGTAAAAATATGCATGATCTTATGTACAAGATCCTAATGCAATTCACTCATGAAATGCAACTACAAATCCGGCTTCTAAAATATATGACATGTGAATCATCTCAAAACATGAGGTACCGCACAAAATCACATAATAATCGATTAAACTCACAAATACGAATTTAGCCTGATCTTAAGGCATAAAGCATTGATACAAGGCATGAATATGATGACAAGCATAATATGAGATACATATTTACGGAATATGGAAAGCAAATAAAAGAACGGAATAGAAAGAAGCGAGAGTGGGAAATTATTACATCACTTTGAATATTACATATCCGAATAAGGGGGAAGAGAAAAAAAAATATTACAACAAAATTAAATCCTCACAAACACTCTCTAATTAAAAAAAAAACAGAAAGCTTTAGGGGGTCTCAGAGATCATCAAAGACTATTCTGCTCGACATCGGAAGGCTGCTAGGTTCTGTCCAGGAGGAAATTGACTGGCCGACTAAAAGATGAGCTGGCCGACCGGACAATCAGGCTAGGCCGAAAACTCTATTTTGTTCAAACACTAGAAAAACAAATGGAAAATATACAAGTGGCTCAACTAACCACTTCCAGTTAGCTTACAATAGGTTTATAACATGAAATTGAAACAAGAAAAGCAATAGAAGAAAGAAAATGCAAGAAATACTAGAAAATGAAAAGTGTGAAAAATTCACCTTCCAAAGAAGGATTTGATTTCTAAACTTTCTTTTGATCACCCTCAAGCTTAGGAAGTGTGTTCTCAATTCTCAGGTTAAAAATTCGAAATTCTTATTGGAATGGTGTTTTTGGATGGTTTAACAGTGTGTGTGGCGCGAAGTTATTCCAACTCTCTGTTTTTTTTTTTTTTCCTTAAGTTCAACAACACTCACTCTCTTTTGATCAAGGCTCAAGAATATGGCTATAACAGAATTTATGGGCTTGGTTTGATATATTGAAAGATGATATATCAGTGTATTTCTAAACTTATAGCTCAATGTTCAAGAGTTTTCTCTTTCTCTCTTTAACTCTCAATTCAATTCCCCTCACTTTGATCCTCCATATAAATAATGAATGGAATGCAAAGTCAATGAGGTGGGAGACAAGGTGGGAGACAAAGATGATGGAGTGATAAGGGTGGTTGCCTTGGATACTCCTTTTGAGATAGAAGACAATCTCCCTTTTGACAATGAAGGCCAAAGGAGGATAATGGAAGGGGCCTAGATAAATCTCATGCATGAATATATCATCAAAAGATCTGAAATAGCATGACCCACAAACTTTCATCAAGAATTCTACTGAAACTGCCCTGCTCCTAGGCAATTTAGCCAGCTGACCAATTCATTGGCTAGCCGGCCAATTACTTGGCTGGTCCACCAAAAAGTTGCTCGGCTAGCCAACTTAATTGGCCGACCGGCCAAAATATTGGTCATGGCTGACTGTTTTGCATGAAATATAATTTTTTGATAGAATTCTCGTCCTTTCATCTTATTTCTACACTGTTCTTTACTCAATTTCCTAAGAAAATGTTTCATTTTAAAGTTTAAAAGTGAGCCTTGGAATAGTACAAAAATATTCGAAACAAAGCGCAAAAAGAAAGTTTCGAAAGAGAATTTTGAACGGGATTTGAACAATTGGCCAAAACAAGCTTAGGTTTGGAAATGAAACGCAAATTCCATATTTTCCATATTTCTTACTGAGAATTTTGTAAAAAACACATTCTTGTTTTCATCATCGGGTAATCAAAAGAACATGCTCAAGTCTTAGGGTCGGTCAAAATGGGGTCTACATGAGGGTGTGACCCCAAAATGTTTAATTAATTTTAGGGTAAATTATATTTTAACCCCCTATGGTTTGCCTAAAAAACACGGAGCCCCCTTATAGTTTCATTTGTAACACTTAAACCCCATATGCTTCATACCATAATGCAATTTTTGACAGACGTAACAGAAGTTGTAAAAAGTCATAAATGCCCCTAAATATTTTACATCCCTGAGTCATTTCCTTTCATTTGACTAATACAATATTCATGTCTTTATCTTCTCTCTCTCTATCTTCTCTCTCACCGTGGTTGATTGGATTGAAGTAGGGCTTCATCATCAATTAAACCATCATATTGCGAACACCATCACTAGTTTAGGTATGTGTTGTTTACCCTAATTTATTTTGATCGTTAGATGTTGATTTTCCCTAATTTTTATTCATAACTTAGTGTGTGTTGACTTCGATTTACAAAATTTGTAATGTTTTATGCATGGTATGCCCGTATTACTTTAATTTTTGAGAATTGTGGTTAAGGTGGGGTGGGGTGGGGTATAGAGCTTCATAAATAATGGGTATTATTTTTCATGATGTTAACTTTAGGTATTTTTTATTCACATATTTGTTTTTGTATATTTTAGTTTTTTGCATTCATGCCTTCTGTTAGTTTATTTTTTTGGGGATGTTGGTTAAAGTGGGGTGGGGTGGGGTAGGGTGGGGTATAGAGCTTCATAAACAACAGGTATTTTTCTTATGATGTTAACTTTAGGTTTTTTTAGTGTCTGTAGTCATGCATTTTATTGCTATATTTTCTTGAGATTTTGGTTAAAATGGAGTGGGGTTTAGAGTTGTATTCATATTTTTTTATAATGTAGTCTTTTTAATACAAATATTCTGTTCATATGTTTTGTTATAGTTGTATTCATACATTCTATTCATATATTCTGCTTGTGTTTAGAGATTTTGTAAATTTTTATGCATGTCATGCCTGTATTAGTTTAATTTTTTAGAAGTTTGGTGAAGGTGGGGTATATTTTGTTATGGCCCCAAGGGGATTTGAATTAAATATTGAGGAATTGAATTAATAATAAAATATTAATTAAATAGTGTGGTCCTAGGATTATGATTTTTGTTATGTGGTCCCAATGACTTTGAATTTTGTAATGTAATATTGTGAACTTTTGTTGTTTTGTGCAGTGAGGTAAAGAAAAATAATTTTTGAGATCAACTATAATGGGTACTTCAGTAAGCCTCCTAATATTGATTATAAACAAGGGAAAGTGGAATATATATATATATATATATATATATATGATGTTGATCCTAACAGACTGTCTTTTTTTAAGATTCATACCATGTTGAAGGAAATGAAAATTGATGTCTATAGTACTTCTGTATTGTGGTATAGGAAACCTGGAAAAACTTTGGATGATGGGTTGACAATAATTGAAGAAGATGTTGATGTATATACCATGACATGTGATTATGAAGGTTTAGATGTGATTCAATTATTTATGGAGAAGGGTTAGGAACCATTACAAGTGGTAAGTCCAAAAGGGAAACATTTGGTACCCCCAAGAGTACCAATTACTGCTAACTTGGCATGAAATAGAAAATATAAGTAAAGAAGAGATAGAATATGGAGAGGAAATGAATCATGGATATGAGAATGAAGAAACAACAGATGAATAATTGGATCATGCAGATAGGGGTGAAAATGTTAGAGATGAGGAAAGAGATAATACAACTTGGGATGAAGAAGATAGTGATGATCTTGATTACATTGTTGATAGGAATGATGACAGTGGTTCACAAGATAAAGACTATGAAAATGATAAGCCTAGCTGGTTGAACGAGGGTTTAAAGGGGCCAGAAAATAATGATATTTTCTAACTAAGGGAGACTGTAAAGAAAAGAAAGAGGCAACCTCCTTCATGTGATTAAGGGGCTGATGAATGGTGGAATTCTAATAGGGGAACAACATGGTGCTGCATGTTTCAAATACGGGAACAACATGGTGCTGCACAATTGTTTTGTGTTACCTTTGTACATGGGTGCTGCACAATGAGAACCAACATGTTTCTATTCTTTAATGTTCTTGGAAAATGTAGTCAAGAATTTTATTGCATTTTTTTGGTTCATCAGATGCTTGCATTTCATGACCCAAAAGATTCTTTCATTACAATTGTTTCACAGACCATTGTACACCTTCATTGGTCAATACAACAACAATGAACACTTTATTCATTCTTCATTTTCTACCTTCACTATATTTTTCATCTCTTAAACTCTATGGCCCAATAACAACCCATTTTTCTTGCCTCCAGGTAGCTTCACCGAAAACATTGTTATGATAAAGGAAAAAAACCCATGTCCCAAACAGAGCTTTGCAAAACATTTTCTCCCTTCTACGACTTGTTGCTAGTTCCTTCTCCAACTGGTTCATCTTTGTAACCATCTCACATTGGCACATGGGTGGATCAACCCATTCAAACTAGCCACAAGTTGCATCAATCTACAAAATATATATATATATATATATATATATATGAATCCACAAATTCCTTTTCAAACAAAATTCAATCATTTTTTCCAAAAAAATAAAATTTAAGTTTAGCTTATCCCATATCTTGCACAACCATAAAATCTTCTACCCATATTTCTAGATGTCATTGAAGTCTTCACAGGGGATCTCTCTCCACAATAACATAGTCTTAGATCATTTGTCCTTAAGTGTCTATTTGCAGATGAAAATGAAGAAGCCATCCAACAAAAATCTTCAAAATCCTTAACTTTGGGAAAATTTGGGCAACTTTCGGAAAATCTGGACAAATTTGAGTTTAGGGTTCTATGTTGTTTAGGTCTTAATCTGTATATATATATATATATATCATAATAAGGGTGTTTTGGTCATTTGTCATATGTTTTTGGACGGGAAAAACTGTTCCACTCACCATTCATGGTTGTACAACACACACTTTGTTTAAACAACCAGTTTTGTCAGAAATTGAACTCCTACAAATAGGAGATGTATTGGGAACACATAGAGAAAACGAAGTAGATGATGGGGGCTTTAGAACGGAAAAGTAAAGATTAAGAGTCTATATTAAGGTGAGTAATATTATACCTTGAGTCACCAAAAAATATTTTACGTATGTTTTGAGTTACCACAAATTCTTTTATGCAATTCATGTCTTCTAAATTATATTAATATTTCAATTACGCTAATTATTTATGAACCCTATTTGTTTAAATTAAAACCCATGAATATGATTGTTTAAATTTTAGAAGTTATTGGACAATGAGCATATAAATACTTATTTTTGTGAGAACCACCACGGGAGTTCCATGCCTTGGGAGACTTAAATAACCATTGGCCTCTGATTGGTCACTTTGTGGCCTTCTGTTTGTCATGGATCTATTAACCTCTATTCTAATTTTCACTTCGATGACCTCCGTTCTGATTGTCATTCTGTACCATAGTCATGACTATTTTATTTATATTCTGAAATTCATTTATGCTATTTAAATTATTATTACCTCCAATTAAATAATGTACAATGTTTTAGCCTAAATAGTTATCCATGATGATTTTATGCCCTATACACTTGATATAATATTTTTCACTATGTTATGTACTTATAGTTATTATCCCTTTTTAGGTGATGAAATGTAAGGAAAAGTGATAACTTCGTGTAATGGGACAAATACAAGATTTAATGCGGACATTTTTTTTTTTGGTAATAATTGTCCAATCATCAATAAAAATAAGTAAAAGTCCCAAGGAATGTATTTTTTATAAAATTATTAAGTATTTTGATTATTTATTTACTTATTTAGTTTCTTTACTACTTTATCTCGTCTACGCCTGTGCCACTTAATTTGTTAAAATTATAATTAATTAACTAGTTGCAAATCTAGTCCTAAGAACCCGGGGTTGGGTCGTGACAATGGTCTAGAATAAAATTACCAAGGTTAGGGGCCTCACAGTTAATATTAGGGTGTTAGAATTGATTACTAAGCTATCGAGGTTGATTAGGGTTTGTACGAGTTTGTTTGCGATGCGTTTTTAGTTTTAGGGTTAATTTTGCGAATAAACGCAGAACTAAGGGCTTTATTATAAAATCTCAAAAGTCAGGAACTTAATAGGGTTTATAGAAGTTAGAGGCCTCACAACTAAGGCATGAATCAACACTTATAAAATGTGCTATTTGCATCACCGTTCAACAACGAGTTTTCAATCTCATCAAAACAATTTCCTTTTTAATACAATATGAGTTATTAATCACTAATAATACCATATCTAGTTAATGGTTACACTTTATCCAAGCAATCTATCCAATAACAAACTCATAAATAACATTCACAACCATTTCGATTCCTTTCTCTTTTACCAATTCTGTATAACAACATAATCTTAACATATAAAATAAATAAAAATCGCTATTCACAACCAACACAATACAATCTTAGATTTCATAATCCAGCACATAACACCTACACATGGCATCTACTAAACACAATTAATGTCATCCTCTACCGATGGCCAAGGACAAAACTTTACAGACTCCAATTATTTAATAACAAACACAAATACGTTTAAACCCAATTCCAATTCTCAATTTTGTAAAACAATTAATGAAATATTAATTTGTTTTAAAAGTTCAATTTCCATACCTCTAAATCCTTAACATACCCCATACGCATCAATACCCATTTAATAGTTAGCCAAAAACCCCCAATTCTTTTATACAAACATAACTCAACAATTATTTAACATTACCCATTTTCTCTTTCCATAAATCTTTAATTAAAAGCTAAGGCTTCTTAACCCCACATCCCAAACATCATCACAATCTCATAATCAACCACCAACTCAACCCATAAACACATAAACTCATACCCTAACCAACCGATATGCTTTTCATAAAATCATAAATCAAAATCATGTTTTTAATGCCAGAAAAATTACCACACATCTATTTATAACGGGGTGTTGAAAATGAGCAGAAGAATCCCTAGCTCATGAAGCAAAGAGGAAAAAATTCGAAAATCCACCAATGACGAAAACACAATCCGCTCAGATTAAATCGAAAGCCTTACGACCCTCTACATTTTGGTAAATGGAACTAGGATAAAAGATCACTCAAAATAGATGAAACCCAAGCTCGAAAGCTTAAATGGGCTTTAAAATGGCGAAAATGGAAAGAGAGAGAGAGAGAACCTAAGTAACTTTTCATGTGCACAGATGACTTATATAATCGACCCATTGCGGGCGCGATGGAATAGACCGCGGGTGCGATCAACCAATAAATAAGGTCGTAGGTGCGACCAATTACTCGCGGGCTTGATCAACGAATCACTACCTATCTCGCGGCCTTTTACGGGGCTACGCAATTTCTCCCTAGCCAACAGACCTGAAGGTGCGTTTTGGTCGTAGCTCATCGCAGGCACAACCTGTACTTCTCTACATTGCGGGAGCGACCACCATGGTCGCGGGAGCGATCCAAGTTAGAACAAAAGATTTTGAGTTGTTTCCAAAGCTAACCTAATGCGTTCCACGGTCTCATAAGGAATGGTCTGAGTCAAATGGGACAGCCACGTGTCTTAACCAAAAATAAAATGAGTCATGTTTTCTGACCAGCCATTACATTGATGGAGTAGGAGTTCAAATTCTCAGCCATTGTTTCCTGCGACGGTTTCTGTGTCCTTTTTTTTTTCCCCTTTTACTTTTCAGTCTTTTTTTATTTTTCTCTCATTTGGAACCCTAACCAGTCTTTCAGAGAGACGAACAGAGAAGGCGACGTGAGTTTTGGTAGAGGAGGGCGGCCGACGTGACTCTGGCAGCAAGGCGACAGCAGCGAGGCGAAAGGAGGAAGCGACGAGGTCTCTTTCGTCTTCATTCTCATTTGTTACTCATATATATATATATATATATATATGTATATGATTTCTTGCCACGGTTTGATTTGTTGTTAATTTGTTAAATGGGTTTGATAAGTGGTTTGATTTATTGAACTTTATGGATTTTATGATTTAGGGTTTGTTGCGGAAACATATTTATTGTGAATTTGAATTTTTTCTTTCTTGATTGCTTGCTTACTATGTTAATATCAGTCAATCTAAATACATTTGATATTTTTCATCCACCCATTTTGGCTAGCAAAGATGAATGGATGGAAAAATTATTATTGTCTGCGAAGGGAATTATTATCATTTTATGCAGAAAATTATCCAATCTTATGGCTATGAGGTAAAGTATCTTTCATAGTAGAATGTGTAATTTAATGTAGATATTTGTAATAATCCAGTCAAATGATAATTTAATATGAATATGATTTAATTAAATTATTGTTGTTTGTTTTCCCGATTTTTTTGTTGTGGATTTTTTTGGTTAGATTTGTTGTTAAAGTTGTTGATTTGAAGCAAAAATTTGTAGCCTATTCTTGGGTTTGCTGGTGCTTATTCTTTGTTAGTGCTTGGTTTAATCTCTGCAAGGTACTAATGGCCTTTCTGTTCTTGTATGAATGGCCACATTAGACCCCATGAGAGAATTGCTTCAACTAGCAAAGATATGATGATTATATACGAACATATCATCCCGACACGGACATAAGTTGCTGAGAAATCAAAGTAAAACCTATATTTTGATTTTAAAAGACAAAGATCAGAAGGCTTGAACTCCAAAAGTGAAATGTCAATAATAGATAAATAATGAGCTTGTAGCTTTCAATATTCAATCATTTAATTTGGTGTCATCCATTTTGTAAAAACATAAAAAGTGATTTTGTAGTAGAATAATTGACAACGAAACCATTTGTATGAAAAGTGACTTTTCTTTTAATTTGTTATATCAGTATGATAGAATAAACAAAATTAGATCTTTGTTTGAATTTTGTGTTTCTTGTAATAAACTGATTGTGTCATAAAATGCTCTTATTAGGATTAACATGTTAATGGGTTCAAGCAATGATGCTCGGTTTTTTTCAAAATAGAAGATGCAAATGTTAAAAAAAAGCAACAATTAAGATATTAGAATCAGAGAAAAATCCAGGTAGGCTTTATTTCAAGTGTGCAGATAAGATGTTAGAGTACTTTGCATAGGGTGCGACTCCTAATGCATCAAATATCCAAAGCAAAAGTAAAACTATTTATACAAAAAATGAAGATAAGAGAGGGTATGATTATGATTTTGGGAGAAACAATGGAATTCTGAATAGATTGGAGCGACTTGAGGCAAACTAAGGAGCTATGAAATTGATTATGGCCTCATTTGGGAAGTTAGCTATTTTAGTAGGTTATTTTAGTTTTTGGCTATTTTAGTAGGCTAAAATATTTGTGTTTGGGAAGGGGGTTGGATTTTTTTGTAATTAGATGTGATATTTGTAAGAGAAAAAATAAAATGATTATAGGTTTAATGTGACATTTTGTCTTATTAACTATTTTAGCCTATTTTGTATTTTGTGAATTTTAGCCACAAAAAAAAAAAAAACCAACTTTTGGTTTCCTAAACACCGCCTATGTTTACAACCACGGTGTTGGTTGGTTTTACCATACTAATGGTGTTGTTCAAGTGAATATAACCACTGCTTGTTAGTTGTATTTGGGTTGTGAATTTAGTAAAGCTTAAACTATGGATTTTGAAATGTACATGTAATTTCGTACTATGCTTAATTAATAAAATTACCTATGGTTTGTGTTTAAAAAAAAATAAAATTGCAATGAATTCAACTTCTTGACAAGGTCCTTTAGTTCAGATACTGTATAAGATTATACGCATTACATGACATGCCATTAGAACAAGAAAACAAGCATAACAAATGTTCTTGCTATAAGAGAGACAAAGAGACTAAAAGAGATGAACATTTTATTGGACATGATTTGAAACACTAGAAATGACTCATTGCATCATATTGTTAGGTTGCTTTTTTCCCATAAGAAATTGTTGCTGCATTACTTGACTACCTTCTAATTTTTGTTAAGAGTGCTTGCGTACATAGAGGTCAATTTTATAACAAATCAACCTGGATATTTTTCTATGAATGATAAGTTCATAGACATTTTCTGGAAGTATATTATGGTGAAAATATATCAACTTGGACAACAACTTCAAAGTTGACATCTCGTATCTCTTTAAATAATTTGTCACAAAGGAAAAGAAGATGAGACATAGAAAAATGAATAATCTTAATAAACCAAGCATCCAGGATAAGACTTAGGCATCACACCCTTTCTTGGAAAAAAGAAAAATGAAAAAATAATTGACATTCATATAAGAAAAATAATTAGATAGCATATTAATTAGAACAAATCTCTCCAAAACAAATATCAGGAGAAAGGGACTCCAACATAGATAAAATGGACTTCTTCATACACTAAAACTCTATCAAGTACAACAAGCAAATAAACATTCTTCCATAAAACATAACCGAAAAGTAACAAATATGTGAACATTCTGATCTGATTGTGCCACTTTTCGCTATCATCAACAACATCATCTTTCAGTGCAAGCCTTTAGGCCTTGTTTGTTTTACTGTATATAAAATGGAAGATATAATATGATGTGAAATTTAGTCAGGATATATAATGAATAGGATATATGTACTGGATAACATATCCCTCAATTCATGTTTGTTGACTTGATATAATCCATATTTGTTTTACAAAATATATTGTGGGATTTAAACAAGTAATTTCCAAGATTGCCCTCATAATATATTTTAATACTCATATTGCCCTTATGCCTAGGGACACTGTTTAGTTCTGAAACAAATACACCACCTGTGAAACTAAAGCAAATAAACAAATTAAAAATTCATATTGTTTTTTATTTGAACAAACTAAAGATTCTTATTAAATCCAATAATTTTCCCAAACAAAAAAAATTATATTATATTAATGTCAACCTGATAATGATAAAAAATAAATAAATACCACAAAATCATTTTAAACAAGTATTTTGATTTTAAAAATAACCATCACTCATTTATCACCCCACATCCATCATTCTTACACACAAAAAAAAAAAAAAAACAAACAAACAAACAAACAAACAAAAAAACAAATAAATTATTTGAAAACAAAAAATAGCCATTATTCATTCTAAAAAAATTATATTTTACAAAAATAATCATCATTGAATGTAAAAAATAACATTATTAATTGCCATATACAAACAATCAAATTTCTCATTGTTTATGTTATATTTATAAATTAATAATTTTTGTTTGTATATAGATGCATAATTGTTTTTCAAATCAAGAATATATAAAAACAAGAAGCATTGAAGAAGAAGGGTTATTCAGCTACAATAAAAATCAATCTTTGAATTACCTTTCCCAATATATAAAAATATGATTATATAAAAAAATCAAACTCTTCATAGATTTTTTTTTTTTTTTTAAAATTTCATGTGAAGAGTTTAATTCAATCAAATCCCTAGATTTTTACATAGAAAACAAATAATTTTTATTGTCTTGTATAAATGAATACTATCAAACACAGGTCATAGATGTACACGAATGGGGGAAAAAAATTAAAAAAAATCAACTAATATATGCAACCTCTCTGAGTCCTCTAATTTCAAACAAAAAGCTTAAATACAAACTTTAAAAGATATTATTATTATTATTGCTTGAATCGAAGCCCCCCCTAAAAAAAAAAAAACAAAGACAAAATTAACATATCCACAAACAAAACAAGATTACAAAACAAATAAGTAAGATAAGATAAGATGATTAAAGAAGCCTTGTATATCAATAAATAAAAGAAATCAAACACTTGACAATAACAATGAAAAGGTTTCAAAAAAGCTATGAAACAGATTATTTGTAAAGATTTACATTGTTTTTCAGATCAAGAACATATAAAACAATGAAATTTTTTACAAATATATATATATATATATATATATATATATAAACTGACTTGAAAAATAAAAAAAGAGTTTAGAAAGTTCAGATCGAACAAAAATCAATGGAAGTGCCACAAATGCTTTAGATAAAAATCATACAAGGAAAACCCTATAAAACCCCCCAAAAAATAGAGCAAAGTAGAGGGAAACGATGATTATCACCGGAAAGAAGCTTTGCCAACGGAAATTGGCTAAAAAATCACAGTTGATCTACACTTGCAAACACACAAGAGCTCCTTCTTCTCTACCTGGATGCATTGAGCAACATATTTTGATTTGCTGAACCCTAATGTTGTATATATTAGGTAAACTAGAAGGGTAAATTGGTCTTTTTAACTCTTATCCCATACCAAAGGATATGATATAATGGAGGGAGGGTGGTGTTGTATATCCACCAATTTTGGGGGATATACAATCCCACAGTAGATTATATCCTCTCTGAAAAAAATTACAAACATAGGATATGTAGACCCCACAATATATAATATCCAATCCAACCCTTTATATTCGAGAATCAAGCAGATCCTTAAAGGATGTCAATCTACATGACTGCTAGCAGGACTATGTGAGGCTTGCGAGACTTGGATTGCAAAATGTTGAACACTTGTACCTCAAAATAACTCCCAAAAAGATGTATGAATGGGATAGGCAAAAGGCATTGATTGAAGCGTGTTAATTCCCTGCAATAGTGCTAAATTTATTAAAATGTTATTATAATGTATAGTACTCTTTCAATGTAAAGTAAGTAATCAATTATAACTCACATTATATGTAGGTTATATAAGAGGACGAACACTTGTACCACCCAAGGAAAAAGTAGGTTGAGGTTGAGAAATATAGACACCATGACCCTAAATACAACCAATATAGATAAAATAAAATATGAAATAAAAACAAAAATGATAATGCATTTTCGTAAAAAGTTGCACACAATATTAAATATTACCTGAATAGAATTACTACCCATGCAGAAATGAGGCTAAGATTGAGCTTGGGGAGTATAAACAGCAGCACCCTACATGCAACCAATGCAGACAAAATAAAATATAAATTAAAAACAGAGGAGATAATGCATTTTCCTAAAAAGTTTGACACACTATTAAATTTTACCTTAATATAATTACTACCTACGACGAAAGGAGACTGAGATTGAGCTTGGGGAGTAAAAACAGCACTCTACATACAACCAATATAGACAAGAAAATATAAAATAAAAACAAAGAAACCAAACTAGATTGCTTTCACGTAGTGCATTTTTCATATAAAAAAATTTATTTAATCATATGCAATTTTTCTTGTAGTTACCTGACTAGATTGCGTCTTTTTTTTCTTTGCAATAGATTTTTCCATCTCGCCTTTGATCCTCCTTATTTCCTTACTAGTTTATTCTCTTTTCTTGAGTCCCCAAGCTTGGATTGGATAGTCTACTTCATCACTTTGTGGGCATGTGTTAGATGAGAAATTTCTCAATTCAGTGACCTCCACTTTACTACAAATGCGCACACTTAATTTGTCTTTAACCACGACACTCAATTATTCACCTTTCGAAATTGACAAATGATAAGTTTCTTCATTTTCAGCTGCTTTACATGCTATTGTTCTAAATATATCATTAATGACCTATATTGCTTACTTTGATGTAGTTTCACATCAGCCTTGATGTCATACCCACGTCTATCTTTCCCACTTTCAGCCTTTGCTTTTTTAGTCCATCATTTGAGTATATATTGTGCAAGAAGTTTCATTGTATTAAATATATCTCTAAGAACCTTCACACAATGTCGACACAATATGCCCTTTACTTCAAACTTCCTATAACTACAAGTCAAAGAACCATCTCTATCTATTGTCGCATTCTTATCTTTTTTTCCATCTACCATCGTTCTAATTGTGAATATGGTACTCTCACCATCATCAATAATGCCTATGGCAGACTCTTCAATGGACTGTACGTACTCAATTTGGAATTCCTCAAAAATTGTTTTGGTGTAAATCTTTAGCACTTGCTTTAACATCAAAGCTGGAATTGAAACCCTCGGTAATTTTTGGGACAAATTATACTCGGCTTCCAATTCTTTATACCTTTTCTCATAAAGCATCCTCTCAAAATACACGAAGAATTCCATCAAGCTATGATCAAAATTGAGATAATCCTTCAAAAATGCATTGAAGGATTCACTAAGTTGAGTAGTACTCATTCTAGACCCCCAAGAATCCATAATATATGGCCATCCCCATTTGTCATTCACAAGAAAAGTCTACTCCAACCAATGGTTGTTGCGTGTATCATACTTATCAAGCATTCGATCCCATTGTATTATGAATTCTTCTTCGTTATCAATGTCATGCATGAATTTTGAAAACACAGCCTTGACCCCAACATCTTCGAAAATAGAACCTATATGCTTTACAACATTTTGTATCAAATGCCACGTGTAAAGTCAGTGGTTTGTATCAGGCTTGACAACTGGAATGGCCTTAGCCATTGCAGCATCTTGATCCGTGAAAATAGTTTTTAGAACTTTGTTTGACGTTATCTCTAGAAAAATCTGAAACAATTATGTAAAAGATTTGGCAGTCTCATCATACATTAACGTTGCACCGAATACAACCGTTTCTCGATGATGATTAAATCCAACAAATGTTTCAAAAAGGTCTATACTCATTATTTAATTTGAAAGTAGTGTCAAAGGTCACTACATCATCAAATTGGCCATAATTCATGATTATTTGAGCATCCGCTCAAAATATATTACTTATCTGCTCTTTACAATCTAATTGGACTGCATAATAAAATGATGGATTTTCCATAATTTTTTTTCCCCTGAAAGTAATGCAACACACTGCCCGTTTCTCCATATTCCAAATCTTTTTGTCTCTTCAATCTCAAGTAATTTTTTTGGTCCAATTTCGTGAAGCCAAGTGATGCTTTTCCACCAAATTTCCTACCAAATAGCTCATAAGCAGACCTAAGAGGAATCCCATATTTTGAAGCTAATTCTATTTTAATTGCTTGGGTAGTAGATATTTTTCTTTGGGATGGCAACATATGAGTGCACTTTGGAAGCACAAGGTCATGATTATGATGTTCAACAAAATCACAAGCAACATATTTTCCTAAATTCCTATCTAACTTGATACTAAATTGGGCACCATAACCACATCTTACCTCTTGTCTCAGATTCTTGACTAGTGGATCTCGCTTGTCAATACCCCGACTTCCCTCTTTGTAACACACAACCGTCCATTAAGTAATTTCCTTACTATGTTTGTTCTTGTTTGCATAGGCCTTCATAATAATGAAGCTCACCTTTCCTTCATATGTATTGTAAAAGTCATATGCAGCTTGTTTAGAGTCAAATGACATCCCCAATTTCGACTTCCAACCACAATTGGCCAACTCATTAGCAACATTATTTTGTTCCATTACCTACAATTCAGTGGCATATAAATAATAAATTAAAAAAAAAACATAAACAAAAATTCTAATATGTTTTTTGGATGCCAATTCCAGAATATAGCTTCAATTTCTCATGCATTTACAGTCTCCATGAAGATATTCATTTTATATATATAAACAAATGCATTTACAACTTAAAAAAAATAAAACATAACAAAAACTCAGAATATTGCTTGTTAGACTTATTTATTTTGATGATTTATTTAATTATGTTTTAATTTATCTGGAAGAGAAAAATAGAATCAAAATTTATTTTGATGATATAGTTGAAAGAGAAAAATAGAATCAACATTTATTTTGATAATTTTATGTTTTAATAAAATCAAATTTTATTTTGTCCCATTATTTCTCACCTAAACCTTTATCCTAAATGTTGTTAGAATGTATTTAATAGTTGATTAAATCAGGAGTTCAAACAGCCCAGCACAGCAGCAGTTCAAAAGGTTCAAAAGGTTCAAGTGGAAGATATTCAAATTTGTAATAATGGAGTGGAAGATATTCAAATTAGTAATGATGGAGTACAACGGCTATAAACAGCTATAAATTCAAATGACTACAACGGCTATAAACGGCTATAATTTTCATTATATATACCAAAGCCTCTAATGTAAACAAGTTACAAAAAAAACCTGAAAATATTCTTTGATCTATAATCACTCACATCTATTCTCTGAAAAATTCTCTGAGAAGTGTTCTTCAATTTTTGTTTATATCCTCTCTCAGAAATTATGCACTGAGCCTTATAGCATTAAGCTCATCTTTCCTGTGTGAGATTTACAGAAAAATCAAAGCTTTATTTTATATATCTATTTTTGAGAGATAATTCTTGTAACTTTCTGTGAAAACAAAAACACCTTCTTTTCAACATTGTAAGAGTGTAGTACACTCAGTATTCTTGACTTAGAAAGTCTGTGTAAAATCCGTGGAGGATTGCTCCATTTGTAAAGAGGTTGCTAGCACCCCCATAAAGTTAGAACATAGTGGAAAATCTCAAGTGAAGCTTGAGGAGTGGACGTAGGCCGAGTTGAAGCCGAACCACTATAAATTTGTTTGCCTCTATCTTCCTTATCTCTTTATTTTATTTAAATTGCTGTAACTATATTTCACATTTTCACTATGCTAAAATCATTAACTGACATAGTTGTTAGAACACTTGTTTTAATTATTTTTATTTCATTAACTATATTTATCTATTGTGCTAGTCATAATTTTTATTAGGGTATTATTAATTTTTAATTGTAAAAACCTAATTCACCCCCCTCTTACGTTGTTTTTTGGGTAACAATTGGTATCAGAGCCTGGGGCTCTTGTTTAGATTTAACAATCTTGAGTTTTTGATCCATGGCAACCATGTATTCTACTTACTCTGCTGTAGGACAAGCTAGCAATAGGCCACATCTCTTTGATGGTAGTAATTACATTCATTGGAAAGAAAAAATGACTTTGTATCTTTAAGCTACCAATTATGCTTTATGGCTCATTATTACTAAAGGTTCTAAAATCCCTTCCAAAGTAGTAGACCATATCAGTGTGTCTAAACTTGAGGATGAATTTGATGAGCGTGATTATAAACTCTTTCAAGCTAATGCTAAAGCCAAGCTTATTCTTATGTGTGGACTAGATGCAAATGAGTACAATAGAATTTCTGGATGTATTACTGCTAAAGAAATTTGGGATAAACTTGAAATCACCTATGAAGGAACTAGCCAAATAAAAGAGTCTCGGATTGACATGCTGTAGACGCACCCTTGAGGGCTTCATGCTACAGTTCGGACTCAAATGTCACGGTTTTGAATCTAGTCTCGCAAAGTGCAATGCAAGACCGATAAATCACCAAAGAGTCCAAATCCGACAAATTATTTTGGAAAACTGATTTTTGTAAAGAAGTGTCAAACATGGACTGCTTTGTCAGATACAGAGTCGCCACCTAAATATTTTATTTTGGGGGAATTTAGGAAACCCTGACTCGTGCCAAAGGCCACGTGTTCGTCATCACCAAAGTTGCCTCGGCTCGGGAACTTGGGTACGATTGGAGAAGGTCATCTATGAGCACCCCCGCTCGCCCGGTCAAAGATCGGCCACTACTAAATATAATATCTAGTTTTTGAAAACACATGTGTTCTTAATCCGGTTAATTAGCTAGAATTACTATGTGATACGCACAGCAAAACAAGTATAGACTAGATTGCCTACTTTGGAACAAAGCATCGCATATCCGTTTGTTTGGAAAATGGTTTGAAGTTTGCTACTCGTAAGTAGGCTAAAATGTGGATTTCAATGAATTGTTCCAATTCAAGTAATCCAACCTTCACCCACAGGCATTCAGGCAGTTAAACACTTAAGCAAATAGCCTCATGGCAAGCATGCTATCATGGAAAAACTCACACACATGCAGTATGCTAAAGCATAAAAGCTTACCTAGTACTCCGAGCCAAAACAAAGAAC